>JAWQFJ010001399.1:279816-312316 GCA_034096865.1 Theodoxus fluviatilis
GAAGCTTTAAAATACTGCTCACCCTTTATGATTATAGTCGTCAGAAAAAGCCGATTGTCGTCTGTTTGCTCAGTACTTTGTTTCCAAGGAAAATAATGTCCAGAGGTTGACGAATTTCGTGGCGTGAGAGAGGTCGCCTCGCCATTCCACTGCAACACCGCATGCTGCCGACTACAGGCTGAAGTGGGTAAGTGCGCACTCCGCGTCATCGGATACTGAAAAAATACGAGTGATCCAAAACAATAACAGAGGACAGAATGGAGCTCTATCGTTTTTCGCTGGACCGGAAGGCAAACAAAAAGCGAAATGAGAGCCCTCTATAATGCAATGACAAGGCAGAACTCCGCCTGAATAAGCATGCCTTTCACTGAGTGTGGCTTGGTGAAGGCCGACGATCTCTCCGCTTTCAGTGTCTGTCGTGCCGCGCTTTTGTAACCACCACCTCATGTCGATCTCCTGAATGAGGACGATTCCCTAAATTTAATCGTTTCACACGTGACCTTCTCACTCACCCTAACAGCTTTCAGACTGCACATCCGGGCGACGTGATAGTGGTCAGGTTTTGGAGGGGGATTTCAAGCACTTTGTATAACATTGCAAAAGGATGGTTGTCTGAAACAACGGAAGAAAGTGAACGGTGTGTATTTTGGTTGTGTGATCATGTTTCCATGCTAACCATGCGTCATGGTTTGCGTTCGGAGAGTTTCCCAGGCATTGTTCGAGCTGTAATCGAGAAACGGGGCTGAATTCGATTGAGGAGTGGGATTACAGTTATTTCATTATTTTGAGGCTCAATGACTCCTCCCTTTTGATTTGGGAAGGCGCGACGAAAAAATATTTACTGTTGGTTGTCTCAAAGAGCATACACCAGCAGAACAATGCTTGTCGGAAGATTAGGATAACACGGAGGAGCATCGCGCTTATTTTCAATGCCACTTCTGAAACACCTATGGTTTTATGTTTCATGTGAACCGTCATATTTTCCCACCACTAAGACCTCGCAATTTCTTTCAAACGTCCAGTGAAACCACAAAAACTGTGACTACCTCCCAGCACACTTGCGCGCTAGGAACCGAGGACTGTTTACTGCAGCCCTCCCGAGTTTGCTCCTTCGATGACTAAGTCGAACTGACATTTAAACTAACAGCGGAGCTAGATATATTGACCTGTTCCACCTTTCTTTGCTTCTCCTGTTCCTGTGCAAATCACAAGCACAGCACCTTTTTTCTATTGTTTTCTTTCCAATATATGTGCAAACTACTTCTCGTTGTCGATGACCGCTGGAGTGCCGGCCCCGCTGTTCGGCTCTATTGATTTTGTCTGCGCGCCATGACGCCTATGACGTCCAGCAGACTTCATCCCCAGGCAAGCTTTATCAAACAACCATCGTCCACAGCGTGGCCCTTATTCAGGAAGAGCCAGCTCTTCTCTTAACCGGCACCGATTTTGGACAATGCTTTATTTCCATATGACTCGCAGTTAGTTTTGTAAGATTTCAATGCGTCTTTCCAGAGCAGATTGAAAATTCCCGGACCTTGAAGCCAATTTAAAGACAAGTTGGGGGGGGGGGGGGTAGTCATGGATGGGTGCGAAGGGGGTAGTTTGGGGGGAGAGTGGAGAGAGCAAGGGAGAGGAGCCGGGAAGGTGAAGAAAGGAGGAGATGAAAACAGAGATGGGATGAGCCCGATTTGCACGTACCATCATCCATCAAGGTTTGATTAAAGAATGTTTCACTGTCACTGCTAGGCAACTTGATTCGTGCTCAGTTCCAACAAGAAATACTCTTAAAGAGTAGTTCCTAGTAAGCGAGCAAGATCAGTTCATCAGCATTTGAGCTGCGTTTTTCACTTGAGGAATTGTCTTGCTGTGCCCAGCTCACTTAGAAATGTGTTAATGTAAGTGAAATTGTTTACGCAGAACATTATATGGGTGAGCATCCTCGAAGCAGCCAGGTTAAAGCTTTTTCACAAATCGCTTCCCTCTCGTGTAATGTACTCTAGCTGCCAACAAAAAGTTCCAGCATTCCTTTGTTGTGCGTTTCAGTTCACAGGCAAATCTATTTATATCAGAAGGACGCCAAGTAGTTTGATTCGGTGAAAGTCTTTTCTGGTTGGTTAACAGCTAGATGCAATAGTATATATATATATATCAGTCAGGTAGATTAATAAATATCTATGACGTCTGTGATGTTCGCTTTTGACAGTGCCCTTTACACATTTTGCAAGGACGAAGAATACATGTGTAGAACTTGAAACTCGTCAGACAGTTATGCATTGGGAAATTAATCATCACCGTCTGTTTTGGTCGCGCAGTACCGTAACGCACGTCGTCTCTCGCGAGGAACTCAAGAACGGCGGCATACCATCTCCATTGCAACTATCCGTTTTTCCTTTGTCAAACGCACCTTGAGTACCAGTGTGCACACAACTCGTGGTTTCGCGACCGCACTGGGGCTGCGCAAAGCAAAGATGAGCTACCAATCGACGTGATCGAGCGGCCGCTCTCCTGTTTGTTCGAGATAGATGAAAAGGGGAGGCAGGCATGGAATGAGTGTTTGCCCTTCGGCCAAGGATAGATGTCTCTGCTTGCGACAGTCGCGTCCGCTCTCGTTTGGATTGTCCACGAAGATGGAGCGGCCAGTCACAGAGAAGACGACGCCAAACAGCCTGGGGACAGCTGCACCTGCTCCCATCCTGTTGGTTCGCCATGACAGTCTATTTTCGTCCCCCTGCGCAGGCGCAGTCCACCACGCTTGCAAAGTACCATTCGATCCGTGTATGCACATGTTCAATAAGAAACCCAATATCCAGTGTGGAAGCAAAACCGTTGTTTGAATGGACGCCAGCAAATAAATGGGGACACGTACACAGAGAATCGATGTTTGAAAAGTGTTTAGCCTACAAAGTTAGAGGCGTCAAAGTTATGATCGACATACAATGTGTTGAGGACAAGAAACTTCAAGAGAAGCGAGACGACTGACGGTCTTCAAGTGTTTCGGCCCTGTCTTTTCGGACACTCTCGGGGGGTGGGGGGGGGGGGGGGGGGGGGCACACTTGGGTCAAAGTTATGATCGATAAACAATGTGCCGAAAACTATCGAGCACTTTGTCGGTCTGAGAGACATTCTTGAAACCCTCATGCTCGTTGTGGGGGGACACACTTGGGTCAAAGTTATGATCGATATACAATGTGCCGAAAACTATCAAGCAGTTTGTCGGTTTTGAGAGACATTCTTGAAACCCTCATGCGCGTTAGTAACTATAGTGATCTTGTGTCCTTCTGTATCGCTGCAGAACACAAGTGCATGATCAAGATTACAACCACTTAGTACACCCTACAACTACCACCTTGCCACCAATGCTCTGTCACGTCCACTACCACCACAACCATTACCACTACCTTAAACTTGCTCTCACAGCCACTTGCAGGATGGACAGCAACCACACTACCATAAAACCACCTTCTATGCTGGTATACCACCACGACCACTACCACCAACGGTGCAATCACCACTGCCAGCAGCAGCGGTATCTACTCCACCACCACCACCATCTACCATCATCCACCACCACCACCTACCATCATCCACCACCACCACCTACCATCATCCACCACCAGCATTACCACCACCTACCATCATCCACCACCACAACCACTCACCTACCACCACCACCGCCCATCACCACCACCACCACCACCTACCACCACCACCTCCACCACCTACCACCACCACCACCACCACCTACCACCACCACAACCCACCACCACCACCACTACTACCACCACCACCACCACTACTACCACCACCACCACCACTTAATCATCTTTGCTACTGTCACCACCAGCGCTGCCTCACCATTGCCACCGCCATTACCCCACACCTCGACCCAGCTGCAGCTGTGGGTCCCAGCTTACCCCATGGCAGCTCTCGCTGCTAATTCTTTGTCCATCATCACATGTTCATTTCGTGCAGTTTCGACACAGATTAAAGAGACAAGCATCGCAAAATGGGTTGTGGCTTACAATCGTATCGTCATCTGTGTTATGAATCGAATGTGCCGTATGGTATGTGCACGTGATTTTGTTTTGATTGTGATTACTTTTAGCATGACTTGGTGACGTGGTGGCTGAGGAGTGTTCAAGTGTGAGCGGATGATCTGATTGATTGTATATTTGTCGAGTGAAAGCGGTGTGCGACACTCGAGCGAATGAACCCCAGGGAGACGGGTGAGTGGTGATTTTATCCGCTATCATTTTATATTGTAAATACCGCGTATGTATGATGATTGATAGTGAAGGAACGGATAAGTTAGTTTGTGTTGTTTTCAGGGTTCTTCTGCATGCACGAGTCCAGTATTTCCCGAAATGAGACTCGGAGCTCTCCTGGCGGGGGCCGGTGTGGAGACTGTCGGCGGGGGCTTGTAGCGGCCAAAAGTTACTCCCGGCCAAAAGTTACTCCGGAAGTCATCGCAGAGTTATCTGCTCGGCTCTCTCTTTATGCGATTTACCGCTCCTGCACCTGTTCTTCGCATGGAATATATTCCGACAAACGACGCATTAGTTGCTTTACGAGGTTTTGGTGCATTTGTGTAGTTTAACACATGATGTAGCGTTCAAAAAAGTTTTTCCCCGTGTAAAGCCGTCTCCCCTGCCGGAAATAATATGGGAGTCACCTCCCTGTAGTCTATTTGTAGTCTGGTTTTATAAAACGCGACCGTTGACTGACTTGGCACGCCCGGGGAGTTATGCTAAGATCCGGCCGCGTTAATATATCTGCGTTTTGTGACAAACGTCTTGCTCGGCGGTGCTGTACTCCATGCACCTTAACGGTGCGCGTGATTCGGGTGTAATCTTAAGCTAAACGACGTTCCGAATGTTTCCGACTTCGACCATTTCAGCAGCGCCAATAAACGTCGTTTAGCTTAAGATTACACCCGAATCACGCGCACCGTTAAGGTGCATGGAGTACAGTACCGCCGAGAAAGACGTTTGTCACAAAACGCAGATATATTTACGCGGCCGGATCTTAGCATAACTCCCCGGGCGTGCCAAGTCAGTCAGGCGGAGTGGCGGGTGCCATCTCTTTTTAGTGTGGAATTCTCAGCACGTCCCGAGCAGATAACTCTGCGATGACTTCCGGAGTAACTTTTGGCCGGGAGTAACTTTTGGCCGCTACAGGGCTGCTTGGTCACTTGTTGAGTGTGCCGGCGGAGGCCTCAACGTCAGCGCCGTTGTGCCTTGGTGTGGGCCGAGGCTGTTTGAGTTACATAGCGCCTTGTGTATTGATGTTGACCGAGGCTGCTTGAGGGTGCAGTACGACTGTTGTGGTGAATACACTTCATTCATACATATATGCTGGTGTTTGTGTCCTTCTTTTATTTTTCATTGTGCGGGCTAGGCTAACCCCAGGCCCAGTTAGCCGGTCCGTAACAACTGGCGAGCCTGCCTTCTTCACCTTTTGTGTGAGTGCCAGAATTTGGATGTGATTTGTAATTAAGACCAAGTTTATTGGATTTAGGTTTGGCGCGGGCCAATCTTTGGATTTCAATGCTCTGCGTTCGATTTGATTTTGATTTCACAGTTGCATGCTTTGGATTGTGTGATGGTTTTTTTGGTTGTTATTATGTGCTCTGTGATTTAGTTGATTTTCTGATTTGCTCAATGATTTCACAGTTGCATGCTTTGGATTGTGTGATAATTTTTGGATGATAATAATGTGCTCTGTGATTTAGTTGATTTTCTGATTTGCTCAGTGATTTCACAGTTGCATGCTTTGGGTTGTGTGATAATTTTGTGATTGATATTATGTTCTCTGTGATTTATTTGATATTCTGCTTTGCTCAGTGATTTCACAGTTGCAGGCTTTTAATTGTGAGATAATATTTTGAGTGATGTGTATGCTCTGATGGGAGTGATTTTCTTATCTGTTCAGTTGATTTCACAATTGCATGCTCTTGAATGTGTGGTAATTGAACTGTCGTCTCGGACGATCTGCATGTTTGTATTTTTCATGTTTTGAGTTGTTTGCTTCGACAATTTGCATGCTTGAATTTGTTTTGTTGGAGTACCTTCCAGGTTTTGGAGGAATTGTCGGTTCGGACGATTGACTGATTTTCATTGTTTTGTTTTTTTTAAGTTGCCATTTGCGCGCTGTTATGCGTGCTTTTCAAATTTGAATTGTTGAATGGAATTTGCATGGGTTTTGCACTGAAGGGGTGTATATTAACAGTGGATAATTTGAATTACATTGTTATATTTTGACATGGAAGAGAAGCCATCCAAGGTTGGCCCATTGGCTCGGGTTGACCCATTCTATTTGTACAAAATTGAGGTTGAAAGTCTTGGGTTGGAAGGTCTTGAATTGTCTAGATAATATGTGCAAGAACGGGCGAGAGAAGAGAGACAGAGAGATCGAGAAGATAAAGAACGAGAGAGGCAAGAGCGCGAGAAAGAAGAGAGAGTCAATTTGAATTGGAGAAACTAAAAGTGGGCAAGGATGTTGCCACCACTCATTCAACAAAAATTGCGGAAAGACCTAAATTACCGTACTTTGATGACAAGACGGACGAAATTAATATTTAGTTATCTCTTTCGTTTTGAGAAGTACGCTGTTGCAGTGGGGTGGGACAGACTAGATTGGGCCATGATGCTTCCCTCTCTTCTGAAAGGGAAAGCTCTCACCACGTACCATGAGCTATCGTTGCGAGAGTCTCTCTCCTATGACGAGCTCAAAAAAGCGTTGTTGCGCACTTCCCAGTGCTCCGCAGAAGGTTACCTGTCTAGCTTCCGCGCCTTGGGGCCTCAGCAGGGCGAAAGTATACTCGCCTACATGAGTCATTTGAGGCATCTCCTGGATGGTGGATAGACCTGTCGCGGGTCGAGAAAACCTACGATACAAGATACAACAAGATACAAGATACTTTATTGTCCTCATTGATCACAAGGAAATTCGTTTTGTCGGTGGCAAAAACATAATACATACATACAAAAACAAAAACAGTTCAACATTAATTAACTCAATCATATCATTCAAGTTATGGAGTCCATCAGAGGCAATTCAATTTAATAGAGAAACATTTTACACCAAAACAAGTAATCACAGAAGGAACAAAGACACAAGCATGCACATCAAACAATCATCGTCACGCAATAACACATACCCGATCTTCATCCATAACACATGTACAAGAACACCCCCCCCCCATCATGTTCATCATCCTGCATGCACATCAACAACCACACTCGCACAGCACACATAACACATACACGATCATCAACGCATAACGCATGCACCCCCCCCACACACACACACACACACTCTCACATGTTACTCCTTGTTGTTACAGACATAGTTCACACCATTCATAGTCCTTTCTGTCACAGTTCACAGCACTACAAGTCCTCGTAGTCCCAGTTCACTTTACTCCAATCTCTCCGTCATATGTCACATCAATCCTGGTCACATAGTCACAACTCTCATCACTCATCCTCACAGTCACAGTTCACATCACCCACTCTTCAGTCACAGTTCGCGTCACTCCTGGTCCCACATTCACGTCAAGTCTCACAACAATCTTCATGCATACTACCCATTCACCGAGACTCGTTGAAGAGACGGATGGCTGTCGGGAGGAACGAATCCCTCATGCGGTTTGTTCTGGCAGGCCAGCACCTCAGGCGACGTGAGGATTCACGAGTGGGTTCGCATGACGCGAATGCCTGGTGCAGAGGGTGGCGGTCGTCAGATCGAATCTTGCCCATCTTCCTCATGGCCACACTGGGGTAGCGATCACTGAGAGGCTGGAGGTCGGAGCCAGTGATGGCGCCGGCTTCATCCACGACCTTCTCCAGCCTCTCCATGTCGCCCTTCCTGACACTGATGGCATCAATCATGTTTTGAGGGAGCAGATTCTCTTCTTGCTCTGAGAGTTTGGTCACTTTTCTGAAGGAGCGAGTTTACGGGTCTGTGCAAGACTTGTTAACCGATGCGGAAAGGTATCGAGAGGCACACCCATCTCAATGTCTGCCAAGACTGCAGCTGATGTGTGGTCAGCAGGGGTTGCTACACCCGTTGTAGCACCTGTATTTTCTCTGCCGAGCTCCCAAGGGGTGCAGAGGGGTCGAGCGGTTTTTCGTCCATTACCCCGCAGAGGGCTACACAGGGTGGGGCGTACAAACACTGAGAGGTCTCGGCCTCCAAAATATGTCTTCCCAGAGGGGAAGGCAGATACGGAAATCAAGTGTTGGTACTGCTGGGAGTTGGGCCATAAGATACAGACTTGTCCGACAAATCCCGCCCCAGGGGACCAGGTTACGGCATCTTGTCTCGAGGTGCCGGGTGGAGACTCTCGGGAGTTTGCTTTGTCTGGCAGTCGGGATCAGATGCCTGACGTCAGCTTTGCCATGGCGTCGGAGCATGACGTGCCCAGTTCTCTGCTCGGGTTGGTTGAATGGACGTCCGGTTCAGGTTATGCTTGACTCAGGGTGCTCGACCGTTGGGGTTCGCCGATCCTTCCTTACTCCGGATCAAATCACTGCTCGCGTGCTGCGTTGTCGACAGTTCGCAGGCGATATTGTCGAGTTACCAGTTGCCCGGGTCAGATTGGATACGCAAGTTTTCAAGGGGTAGGTTGATGCTTGCGTCATCGATAATCCCGTATGTGACGTCATTCAGCGTATGATTCCGGGAGCTCAGTTCCAATGCACAGAGATAGTGAGAGCTGTGCAGACGAGGGCACAGGCTGAGGCTGAGGTGAAGCCCTTCCGTCCTCTAATTATGGCGAAATGTCCTCAGACATCACCTCTCAGAGGGTGCAGTCTTTGCAGAGCGCTGATGTCTCTCATCCCATGCTTTCAAAAGGCAAAAGATCAGCATCGAGAGGAGGGATCTCGAACTATCGTTTCTTTCCAGATCAGAAACGGTCTCGACAATTGATTCACAAGTCTCATGGCTCGACGCGTTGTCAATTGGTGGTTTCCGTGGAATTGCGCCAGTCGGTGCTTATTGCGGTTCATGACAGTACCTTCTCGGGTCATCAGGGAATTCATAGTACCATGAACCGATTGAAACCCTTTTTCTATTGGCCGGGGTACCGTAGGGATGTGGCGCTCTACTGTCGCTCGTGTGGGGTGTCAGCGGACTGCTCCAAAAGGGAGGGTGAAGCCCGTTCCCTTGCAGAAGACTCCACTCATTGATACCCCGTTCCAAAGGGTGGCCGTGGATATTGTGGGCCCATTGACTCCTCCTTCTTCCAGGGGATACAAATATATCCTCACGTTGGTCGATATGGCGACACGCTATCCGGAAGCAGTGGCGCTACGCTCAATTGAGACGGAGGCCGTGGCAGAAGCGCTGGTATCCATTTTTCCCCGCACAGGGGTGCCCGAGGAAATGCTCTCAGACTTAGGGTCGCAGTTCACGGTCTTTGACGGAGGTTCCATCTCCTACCGATTGAAGGCAGCAGGAATTCGGAGGCGGATATGCTGTCCCGGATTATGCCGGAGTGAGGCTACACAAGTTGTAGGAACTTGTTCGGCTTGATGGGGGGGGGGGGGGGGGGGGTTGTTATGAATCGAATGTGCCGCATGGTGTGTGCACGTGATTTTGTTTTGATTGTGATTACTTTTATCATGACTTGGTGATGTGGTGGCTGAGGAGTGTTCAAGTGTGAGCGGATGATCTGATTGATTGTATATTTGTCGAGTGAAAGAGGTGTGCGACACTAGAGCGAATTAACCCCGGGGAGACGGGTGAGTGGTGATTTTATCCGCTATCATTTTATATTGTAAATACCGCGTATGTATGATGATTGATAGTGAAGGAACGGATGAGTTAGTTTGTGTTGTTTTCAGGGTTCTTCTGCATGGTGACGACTCCAGTATTTCCAGAACTGAGACTCGGAGCTCTCCTGGCGGGGGCCGGTGTGGAGATTGTCGGCGGGGGCTGCTTGGTCACTTGTTGAGTGTGTCGGCGGAGGCCTCAACGTCAGCGCCGTTGTGCCTTGGTGTGGGCCGAGGCTGTTTGAGTTACATAGCGCCTTGTGTATTGATGTTGACCGAGGCTGCTTGAGGGTGCAGTACGACTGTTGTGGTGAATACACTTCATTCATACATATATGCTGGTGTTTGTGTCCTTTTATTTTTTTATTGTACGGGCTAGGCTAACCCTAGGCCCAGTTAGCCGGTCCGTAACAATCTGTTATTTTCTTTTACAAATCATCTTGGAAACACATTTGATTGCATGACATATCAAATCACAGTAATGCGCATAGAATCTGTTGTGTTTTTGACTCACATGCGAAGCAAAAGTGAGTCTATGTACTCACCCGTTTCGTCCGTCCGGGCGTCCGGGCGTCCGTACAAACTTTAACGTTGGATTTTTCTCGGACACTATTAAGTCTATCAACACCCAATTTGGCATGATGATGTATGATGACAAGGCGTCAAAAAGCATACATAGTGACTTGACCTTGGTTCAAGGTCAAGGTCACAGGAGCTCTTTAAAGTTGGATTGTATACATATTTTGAAGCGACCTTGACCCTGAACTATGGAAGATAACTCTTCCAAACTTCATAACATTGTAGTACACATGTTATACTTTCATCATGAGACACATTTTGTCACATATCATCAAGGTCAAGGTCACTTTGACCCTTTTGAAATGCGACCAAAATGGGGTAGTGAACCACTAAAAGTGACCATATCTCATGGTAGAAAGTGCCAATAGGCACCATTGTGCTTCCTATGTCTTGAATTAACAGCTTTGCGTTGCATGACCTTGGATGACTTTGACCTTGTTTCAAGGTCACATGTATTTGGGTTGGAAAATGTGTGAAGCAGTTCTTAATGTATGATGTCATTGCTAGGTTTAGTTGTTTGACCTTGACCTTGAAGGTCACCTGAAGGTCACCGCCATGTAAAGGTCAAGGTCATGTAAAGGTCTAGGTCAAGCATGTGAGTCGTATGGGCTTTGCCCTTCTTGTTCAGTTTGGAAATGATCTTGATGCTATTTAAGAAACAAAAGTTAAGTTCTGGGGTTCTGACTAGTTGTTCAATGGTCAATCAAACCGGGGCAGTATGTCATGTTTCGGACTCTACACGACAGAGATGGACGAAGTCTAGTTGACAAAAATACCCTTCCTGACGAACATCTTTCTCAATGTTAGTGTAATGGTGATATTGTTCTAGCAGCAACAGCAAAAAATAACAGACATTACAGCAAGCCAATTGTCAAATGCACCGTACTGAAGTCACCATTCCCATCACCATCGCCTATAATACTGACAAATCCTCCTTCTCTGCGACTTCAACTCTTTACATCTACCCCCCCCCCCCCCACTCCTCTTCCCCCACCCCTACCTTCGCACACCTCATCTCACTCCCTCCGCCATCTCCAGATTGCCATCTCCCATTCCTCATTACCAACTAGGATCCCTATACCTCTTTCAGCATAATCATCAGTGACACGCATGGCGCCTCTGCTCAGACATTCACCGAGATCACACCACTGTATTTAGCACATCTTCCTGTTCTCTGCATTATCCAAGACAAATGACAGACGAGCTGAATGCGAGAGAGCCTGGTCTAGAGATGACGTCACACTAACACCTGACATCGCGTGGCGACAGACGGTTCCTCCTGGAGCCCTCGAGGCAACTAGCCCCGATGACGTCATGTTTCTATTTCTGGCCTTTATTACATTTCTCGATATTGTGGTCTTTTTCGCCCAGTCAGCTGTGATCCCATCTGAATCGGTATAGTCAGCTTCGGGCTTCCGTGCTTAATGCTCGGGTAATCCTTTCCCACACGAAATTGCAAGGATATTTTGGTTTCTGTGATCACCCGTCCTGGAAGAGAGTGAGGAAAGATGTGTGATGGTTATCCATGGGACCGAGCCAGATACGATGGGTGGGAGTGGGAGAGCATACATCGTGTTGTACGTGTGATAGCAGTCTCATGTGGACAGAGAAAGAGGAAAGTGTGTGGGTGATTAACCTCTGGAATAAAATCTCTACAAATCACAAATGTGAAAGAGAAAAGGATACACTACTGTTTGGTTGGAGACCTTTCCTGCCAACGGTTTTCCACTCACAAGAATGTCTCCCACCCGCATCAAACAAATTATAAGACAAAATAACTTACTTGACTAACATGACTTATTCCTTGCTTTTTTTTGGGTGGAACATAGGGTCTCAAGAGCATTCTTTAATCTAACTCAGTTCTGGGTGGTTTTCTTTCCGGCTCCCCAGGTTGCCCGTCATTTTCATCATCAGCTGCGTCTTACGTCCCTCTGGTGAGGGGCTTCTCCAGTCAAGGGATGGCTTTTATATTCTGCTGTCAAGGTTACCGTTGCTTTTAGGGTTTTGAAGGGAGTGGGTTGCTGGTCCCATGCCTAATCTTCCCCTTCATTCTAGCTTGGGACTGACAAGACATTCTGAGGAACCTCCAGTTTCAAAATGTCTTCAGCATTTGTCATTAGTGTGTCATAACTCTTGTAAAAAGTATTTTTACAGGTCTAATTTAGATTAACAGTGTAGTAATCATGGTATATGGAAGTTGTTCGTTCACCCATGTTTGGCTGTGAAACTTTCGCTGTATGGATGTAATCCCACCAGTAGGCTATTCTGGTCATAGGCAGAAATGTTAATTGTTTGATATTTGTCAAATGCTACAGGAATGCCAGAGGCTTTGCGGCAGAAGGCAAAATTTTACCTTCAGAAGAGACATAGCGCATCTTTTTCTACAAGCGGATCGTGGACAACCATATCTGAGTAACTTGGGCAGAGCGGCTGTTCAGCGACAGACCAGCTGGCACAAGTGAGTACATAGAGATTATAGTGCAGGGCACCACTGAGCAGCCACTTGGGCTGGAACATTCTGTGAAGCTGTCCAACATACGTGCACTTAGGACAGCTTTTGTCAATCAATCTAAACAAAACTTGCAGGTGAATGATACGTGCAGAGTGTTCAACGAAGAGCCGGATGAACCAGACATGTATGTAAATAGAGGGTGAAGCTTGGCACACAACTATGTTAGCTCATTCTGTCCTTAACGAAGCATGTTTCCACGCTGGATCGCATATTTGGAAGATGTTAACGGACACGAAACGAGACAAATGACGTCTCTGCTTGTGAGTCTGCAAACCATCACGGGATATCTTAAACCCAATTTTCCTAATGCATTCATTAGATCATACGTGAAATTGTAATTCTTTTATTAAAGTACCCCATCGTGACTAAAGCACCATAATAAATGGTAAAATGCCCAGACAGGCTGACAGACAAACCCTCCAAGCCAGTAGCTAGCTTGCTTGCAAATGATTTGTCCATGCCTCGGCGAATCCCGTGTGTCCTCCGCCTCAAGGTGAACTATCGTCCTAGAGGGGACGATTCTTTTATGCTCGTCCGACCGATAACGCAACACAGGCCTGTTTACCATGGTGGCAAGCTATCTCGAGTACTGTACTCCATCTTGTCGACACACCTCTTGGCAGTGTTATCAGGCACAGTGCAGCGGTGACTTCGGGGATGGATCAATACAATAAACATCGAAATGGCGACTGAAAAGAACCGGCTTTTTCCGGTTAACTAAGCAGGACCGTGTACATGACGTCAAAGTATGACGCCTCCATCTGTTACTTGATAAATGACTTTAATTGGGACTCTTTTGCGTTGCAGTGATAATTGACGGCAGAGTAATCGCTACTTTGAAACTTGGGGTCTATTAGGAATACACATTTGCAAACATTGTTCAACGGAATGTGTTGTCATCTAAACAACATTGCCACTGTAAAAGACTAGGGAAGTAAAGACTTTAACGAAAATACTGGTTTGAGAATGCGAAACGCGACAAAACGGTGGACGTTTCGAATGTAACACCCTTTGTCAGGACAAAACAAACACAACAAACGAAAAAACACACAACTCAGCTACGAGACACGTTCAGGCGAGGGGTGGAGTGGCTGTGAAGTGCGTATTAGAAAAGTAGAGCCATGAAACCGGCTATCCTAACCTTTAACGATCGATTCCAGCATTCTCTCTGGCCAAAGCCATTTCAGCAAATTGTTTAACAAGAGACTTGCTGCCTGAAAAGGTCTATAACGCATTTGATGTAAACTCGGGTCAGTCAATGATATGTCAACACAGAATGGACACATAAAGACAAACCCTTCCCCTGTCCTTCTTTTAAATATGTGTGAGGCGATGCTTCTCTCTGTCCTAATTTTCCCTGTCCAAACAAAATAAATAAAGGTGGGCTGGGCGTCGGTGTACCACCTACATCTACGACAGAGGCCCTCAATAGAACCAAGGAAAGTGGACCCTCCATTCTTTATCAGGCGCTGGAGCGTCGTAGCTGGCTGCGGCAGGGCCCGCAGTCCCAGATCCATGGACGTTATTTACACACGTGACCCCTGCAATCAGGGAGGGGGACATTGAAGTGGACAGGTGGGGACACTCCTTGTTGTTGGTCTGTCCGTGGCCATCGCTCCAAACAGGTCTGGCCTCGATCCTCCGAGAGGAGGATAATGGGATCAACGAGATTGATAGTCTCCAAAGGCACAATCCTAGCCAGAGGATGTTTCCCGCCTACATCTGTTCGACAAAGGGCAAAAATAATCGACCCACGTTAAAATGACAAACAGTCTGTCCACCCAGTAATATGAGACATAGTGGTGAAGTTCTTTATTGATGGAAACGAGGTTCTTACCGTGTTCTGGAGAACACAAAAGTAGAATGCTTTGCAGAGGAAGTATATTTGATGCTGGCGTTTGCGCTCATCATGCCAGATATCAAGAGTGACGTGGGCTACACGTGATTCGCTTGCTACCTTGATATCTGACGTCGTCATGATATTGCAACTGCAAATGATGCGTTAAACTTAAAATATATATATAGACATTGAACGCAATGAACCCATGCAACTGTTGTTGCCACGGAAGATTGATAAAGGCCCTGGTTGATGATTTGAAACGAAGCGCATGATCCAGTTCTTAAAAAAATCTAATTTAGAAATTCACTTTTGCCCTGATTGGCTCTTTCAAAAGAAATTAAGGATTGCCAACAGACATAATTTTTATGATCTTTTCCCCCACGAGGAGCTTTAAAAATGTGCACAATATCTTCGTCTCTTTGAATAAAAGTAGCATGTTTCACCTCATCTACATATTCTTGTGACGTACCCAAATTATGAAAGGGAATGGTCGAACTGATCGCTCGTGTTTCCCAATGCCGCGCTAAGAGCAAATGTTTGTCCACACGTCCACCGTATAACACTGCTTCGTTATGTTGTGAAGCATTCAGCGTGGCTGTGACTAGTGGATATAGTATCTCTGTGTTCAGAATGGTTGTGAAGATTCTAGAATCTGCTCCAGTGTTGCAGGCGCAGTTGTTTTAGTATATCGGTCAGGTCATTGACCGACTCGCGACCGAATTGGCTTTGTTGTGTCACGTGACGTCAGTTTCGTCGAGTATTGGAGTGTGATAGTATATTCGATATTTTACTGGAAGTTTCTGGTATTTGAGGAAAAGGAGCGACAGAGAGAGAGCGAGAGACACGAAAGAGACGACTGAGATAAGGCGAGGGCTTATCTTTGTGTGAGAAGCGAGCCTCTGCTGTACTGTGTGCAGAGTGAAGCTGCTACGAGTTGTACGACGAATTGCTGTTGGCTGATTTTCACCACTGTGTTGCGATCAGTGCGTGAATAAAGTTTATCGAAAACGATCACCAGTGTCTGTCACTTCGACTTCCTAGCGCAAGCTAGGAGAACCCCCGGACATCAGGATATTGCAAGAGAAGAGTGCAACAGTTAAAAGATTTCTGTGTCCCTTTTCAACGTCCGGTGTTCAATTTTTGGTGATGTTGATAATCTTAATCGCAATGACCAATCACACCTCGACCCAAGACCATGCGTGCAATCGTTGTGCATTCAAACTGTGGTAAGCATTTGAACAATGTGAGAACCTCCACATTTCAGACCTCCAACCCAAGTTGCCAAGATCCACCTGTTTTGCCCGCGTCGACCATGCCCACATGATCCCCCTGTCCTCGGGCCGAGCGTGAGGTCGCGGTCACGAGATCCAGGTGTCCCGTTGCAGTCCTCTGATCCTAATTCGTGCTGGTCGCGCTCAGACGACGTCCTCCCGGACAAGTGGATTTCCGGCAAGATGATAGCATGGGCGGATCACGTCGTGCCTGAGTGACAATGCGGAGCTCTCCAGGGATATGGCGCCGCGACGTAGGACAAGCCGCGACAGGATGCGGAAGATCTCGCACGTGAGGGCGTAGGGCTTTGAAGGGTGCGGCCGTTAGAGTTATTTCTGAGGTCTGCATTAGTCATCACGATCTTTTGTTCTTCCTGATAAAGGCCGACGCCACTATTTTAGATAGAATGACATTAAGGGAGTTTCCGTGAATTAATTGATTCTTGCTCTGACAGTTCTGCTCATGAATCATATTCGGATTATTTCTTAATAAATTTTCATTAACCCGAAGAAAAAAAGTCGACCTTGTTGCCGGCTTGACTGTTTTGGATCATGCGTTAGATAACAAGTATTAAAATAGTTTTGATTACCAACAGGCGAAAATTAAGTATATGTGCTTTGGTCCCAATGCGCAGAAAATGTGACTTTTTGTTGGAACACGTAGAAAAACAGAACACACCACTGAGTGAAATAAAGCACAAGGAGGCGAAGTTGGGTGGAGAAAATCGCGGGCACCCGACAAAGAGCTTAAGTCAAAAACTACTGAGAAGCACAGAGATGCAGTCACATTACTTTTCGCTTTCAAAGAGAACCTTTCATGCTCCGTCGGTACGTGTGTCATCCTGGTCGCTTCTGGACACCGCTCTAAAAGAAAAGAACTTTTTCACGACAATGCAGCGTCAGTTCTTCTCTCTGGAAAGATCGGTGTCGCAAGAAAGAGGTGCTATTCTTGCAGGAGTTTCTTCCTTAGAGCCACTGGAAACGGGATCAGCGTTGTTAGAATTCCACGTAAACATTCTCTACCTGGCATCGAAAATAACCCCCTAGAAAACCGTACATCACGTTATGCACACCGTGTGCTGTATTCAATCTGTGTCCACATGTTTGGTGTCCTCCCCTCTCATGATTGAGCTTTTAATTAGAGGGTTTGTCTCTTTTTAGTTCATACATGTATTCAGCATTTATATTTCTGTGATACTACATGTATATCACATCTCTCACAGCGTGGTGTCATGTGTGTGTGTGTGTGTGTGTGTGTGTGTGTGTGTGTGTGTGTGTGTGTGTGTGCGTGTGTGTGTGTGAGAGAGTGTGTGTATGTGTGTGCGTGCGTGCGTGCGTGCGTGTGTGTGCGTGTGTGTGTGCGTGCGTGAGTGTGTGTGCGTGTGTGCGTGTGTTTGTGTGTGTGTATATATGTGTGTGTGTTTGTATGTGTGTGTGTATGTGTGTGTGTGTGTGCGAGTGAGGTCTTTCTCGTAAACTGACAGAGTTTATGCTCGTCACACTGGGTGTGAGTTAGTGGGGGGTTTTTCTCTCAAAAGAACTGAGAGGAAATTAACAGTTCTTTGAAAACTGTTTTCTTCGGCGTACTCGTAGATAACAAACAGACCTGCAATGGACCAATGACGTTTTCTATAATGAAAACGTGTTTAGCTTGCTGAATTTATGATTAGAATTGCTGTTGCTGTTCATGCGTCGAGGCCGCAATTGAGAAGTCCCATTGGAAGGTCCTCCAAGCCAGCAGGAAGTGAAAAATTCAAATTCTTTCCTGCACATTGGAGGATATTACTTTTTGTATATGTCATAGATACCAATGCAAAGAAACAAATGTTTTTTCTTGACCTCTGATGTCAACGTCAATCAAAGAAATATGGCACATACTCTAAAAATAGTAAGATCTATGTGTCACTCATTTAGCGTGGCTGAGACCATAGTGAATATAGTATATCTCTGTGTGCAGACTGTGGGTCACTGTATATCTACAAGGTTTTCCACTGTAGTGAATTTCTAGTGAAATTTAAAGAAATAGTCTCCCCTAAAATGGACTCAAATTAAGCGTTTAAAAAAACCCGCACAAACAAGTCACGGATTTTTAATATATCTATTGATAATTGAGCTCAAAATCAGGACTTTTATACAACACACTTGCCTATATTTTAGCAATAAAGACGGCAATCCGAAAACTTTTAGTCCAGTTTCTTGATAATGTATAGAGTGAATGGTAAAAGTTCGCGGAACACTACTTTTGAACTTCATGAAAAAACAAACTTGACATCAATCCAACACAACATTTGGAAAAATACAATCGGACAAAATCGCATTTCTAGCCTTTGCTTGTCACTGGAACAAAGAAACAGTCTAGAAAGCTCCAGACAACTATGATGTTTCATCACCCTTATTGAAACGGGTGGTCAAGAAATTGCCATTTGTTACTTTGATATATATTGATATACATGCACACATAAAGTAATCTCCTCCAATGTGCAAGAAAGACTGTGAATTTTTCACTTCATGCTGGCCTTAATTAGATAATTCTTACTCGTAAATTCTTCGGTGGCTTCGAGTATGTGGACGAACGACTTACAAGCGGAATCTGGTAACGTTTGCTCGCTTCTGTATTCAAAATCAACACATGCACCATGCATGTGTTTTCTTCTGCTTGGTGCGCTTTCGACAGACCTTAAGTGTCAAACGCGAACTCGAGAAAAGAAGGCTACAGCTCTTGTTGTGACATTGTTTCTATCATTACTTGACTATTGCAAAGGTCTGTTGGCTGGATTGGCCCTAACCCAGTAGGCATGACTCCAGACTATCCAACACAAAGGAACACACGCAGTTACGATCCCACCTAAGAATTCCAATGCGTTGTTAGGTGCGCGCTGCGCCTTCACGGGCTCCCTGTTCAACAGCGATTTGAAAACAAATGCGCGCGTAAGGTGCTCAGGTGCATCAGTGGTGCTGTCCAGACTATGTGCAAGTGCTAGTTGGCAGATATATATACATTCCGTCCAGAGAGGGCAGACAGCTCAGAGACTCCTGTTGCATGTCCCACAGTGAAAAGTAGAAAGATATGGACCCGGGTCTTTCTGCTTCCTGGGACCAAAACTGTGGAATGTCCTCACAGAGTCGAAGAGGAGAATGCAATTATAAACAGATATGAAGAAAAAACTGAATTTATACCTTTTTGAAGTTGCAAAAGGTTGAAGGTGATGAGTATGTGTGAGAATGGTGCAGTACGAGGACAAATAGGCCTATTTATGCTGCTCCGGTTAAAAGTACACGCCACGCCACTCAATATGTATTTCAGGGACGACGGGTAAAGAATGGTTAGCCATATTCTTCTTTCCTTCATTATTCTCAAATGTGGGTCGCCCATTCATGACAAAACCATTCAGCTGTACTTCCACTCCCTACCTTGGGTTCCCATGTTTAATGCGTTTTCTCTTTGCATGAGAGTCCGTTAATTTAACCTCTTTTCTGCACCGAGCGAGGGAAGATAACTCAAATTCAGCGAGTACAAAGGCAGACTGTTGACATGTCCGTGATCAAATGCAAGATTGGCATTTTCGATCTCAATTTGACTGGTGGAATTGTTTTCCAAGCCACGATGAGCATTTTACTCATATCTCTTGTGCGTTAAGGTATGTTATTCATCATTTAAAACATTTGTTTAGATCTTAGCACTCGTAACCATCCATTTGAAGATATTTGAGGAAACCGTCTTCCGGCCCACTCGTTATTCTCGACCTTATTGTCATCCCAGTGAGCTAGTGCATTGCGGATGCCTGATCTGGGGCGCTTTTTGATGGCAGGCATGCAACAGCGCCTGGGCATCCTTGCCTAGAACTTGGGTCGATTGAAGTGACGTCATTCAGGTGACCTGAGAGCTGACCGCCTTCCTCTTACCTCAAATCTCCATTCCGTTTCGAAATTGTCTTTACACTTGGTTCCACGCTGTCCTACTCTCTGACGAAGACACGTATTTGTTCTGGTCTTCATTTTGACTGATTGATCAGGTCACTCCATGGCGCTCCCCACTCCCATCCCCCATCCCCCTACCCCATTTGTTCACACCTACGGCGCCGTTATGAACGTCAGCAGCGTATTCACACCCAGCTTTGGCGTTTTATTCATGACGATTCACTTCTCAGAGTGGTTCGTCTGGAAGGGTTGGAGGCGTTCAACGGCAAAGCCTGGAAGTTCGTGTGTCCCTGCTCACCAGGCTGCAATGGCTTCGAAGCGATCGCTCGGCTTTATGCAGGGCGGTGGGCAGCAGGTAGGTGGGTTCTCGGCCGAAGAAAAGCCCGCCAGTTGCGTCCGAACTGTTTGGAGTGGTTGTTGCCACAAGAAATCGTTGCCGCCCGGAAGGCTTCCGCCTGTCACCCGTAATTGGCTTTCGGCGTTGGCGTCGGAAGCTGTTTGGTTTTCAGCCAGCTCTACGAAACAGTTCGCATAAGATCAAAGGACGTACAAATGCCTGTGCCTTTGATGTCTGAGTTCAGGACATAAATGCGAAGGGTTTTCTCTGTTTTCTTTCGGGTTCACCCCACCCACCCACCCTTTACAAAATCCATTCAGTGAGACGATTAAAAATTGGTTCACGAATAATGGCTGTCAATTAGGGGTTTCCCATTCAGTGAGACGATTAAAAATAGGTTCATGAATAATGGCTGTTCTATTAGGGAGCTCTGCCGAAAGTAAAAATTGATTTTCCCATTAACTGTTATGAGGTCCCTCGTGATTCAACATTCCTATTTTATCCTCTTTGGACGCCTTGGAACTCATCAACCTATTTCTCCCATGGAGAGCAAGTGAACGGACACCACAGAAACAAGTTTCAGTCATTTCTAAATCTTTTAAGTTCCACGAATTTTTAATGCACTGTCTTTGTTTAAAAAAACTTATTTAGTAAAACTGAATTTGTAGGACTAATAATGTGTCAGTCACGACCAGCTGAAGTTGGAATTTTTTCTAAAAGAGGTTTGTAAAACAAAACGGCATGTATTCATTTTGAAAGCATATGCGAGGTATTCCTTTAACAACAGCATCTCAAACGAATAAAACCATCCTGGAGGTGGAAGTGATACTCACCAAGTATTAACTGTCGATGACGTAGGGTTTTCTGAAATAATTTTACTGAATACGCATTGGTTTCAAACAGGTCATTTTCGCTACACAAAATCTGGATTTTTGTCAGAGTCGCAGCATGAATGTACTTATAATCACTGAATTACATGTTTTGAGCAAAATATTGTAACGACGTGAAATTTCCATTTTAAAGTCTGTATCTGCAAGAAAATGTTTATGACCCAGGTTGACTCATGTACCTCTATGTGCCTGTGGTGTCTGTCTGCTCCTGCGAGTAAGGATTAATGTTAAGGAAAGGGGTTTCAACTAAGAAAAGGCATGGACAGTTCGGAAAGAGAAAATACTATTTTTGTTTTTCTATTCCTAGTAGGTTTGGAAATGCCAGTATACTCAGAATGACACAGATGAAACAACTGCAACGTAACCGATCCTTGTGTATCTATGGTGACACATGCAAGGGACAGATTCATAAAACAAATAAGTCAGTATTTGTGCTCGTATCTGTAATGGGGAAATAGGTTTTCGGAAGTATCTCACCAGAGAGATACTAATTTTGCTGGTGCGTTGAGAGTGAGGTTGGTAGTCCAAAGACTGTATAGATATTGAAGTGGAGGGTGAGTGGGAGTTGAGTTCTGCCCCAGGGTGATGAGCGGTGTTCGCTCTGAGGTATGAGTTGTGGTGAGTAAAAATAATCGTGAGTTGGTTGTGAGAAGATAGAGATATAAGAGAGCGCAAGAAGACAGAGAATATAGATCGGTCCCCACACAGCAGAGAACAGAGTGGATAGAGAGAAAAGCAGACGAAGAGAAGAGAAAAGCAGACGAAGAGAAGAGAGAAGCACAGAAGAGAGAAACGGACGGTCGGCTAGGCAGACGTGCCTACTGAGTGAGGGAGAGAACAGATGGAGAGAGAGACACAGAGAGAGAGAGATGGAAGGTTGGTCGAAGTCGTTCTGTTATGTCAAGGGCTGACCTACGTTTTATTAGTTTTATGTGAGCAGGTTGACCGTAATTTTACTTGTGTTTATAATTCTCTATTACATTTTATCAGTGATTCAACTTTTATTTAATTTTCTTTTCTTTTCCACCTCTGATTATGGGAAGTTATGATTAATATTGATTGATTAAAAACTTGCATTTACCCGGGACTGTTTATTGAAATCCCCGTAACAGCATCATAATCTTTTGGGAAAGCCCTTTGATCCTGGCCACTGCATCTGCACAGCATCATTACATTTGACTGACAGTTCTTGTCAGAGTTCCGTACATCATTAATGGTTGCCCTGGTGATTTTCAAACAGCGCCCTTCGTTACCCAGAGGAGATCAGTGATGCGATAAGTTCTTTGTCATCGTAGTGTGAATCATTCAAGCCATGTCGCAGTCGAAAACCTGCAAAACATGTCCTCTTACTCTTACAGGCTGCAGTCTTTAGTCCCTTTCGAATGCACATCTTCAATTGCCTTGCATTTATGTGCTCATGTAGCAAATCATTTTCCACTTTTTTAAATTTTCACGCTTATTTGTTTTAATTACAAAGAAGAATCGCGCGGGCATGTGTGTACCTGCGTGTGTGCGTGTGTTTAATTCAGATATGTATAAATAGCACTGCAACTTGCTTATTGCAACTACTCCTGGTGATGCAGATCGACCTACGAAAATGTGACCCATTATAACAATAAAGATGGAGGATATGTACGCAAACAACATTTCACTCTATGTTCACACGAACTATACGCTGATTTGAGAATTTTACTGTTTATCTCACAATGCTGTCATGTACTTTTCATAACCGAAGTTCCACGCTCTCCGAGGTAGTTTGTCAAACACTCAGTAAACGTAACTTACAAAGCTGAACGACAATGGTTCGAGTTGATTGGACAAATGTTACGTGTATACACAATCGTTAAGACGTGAAGAAGGCTACTTCAGTTGTGGCTTTGTTCAGCCGCAAACTGTGTAACATTTGGAATAAAAAGGCCTTTTTTCGTTAGGGGGTAGGAGGGGGGGCGGGGGGGGGGGGGGCAGGGGGGGGGGGGGAGGGGGGAATTATGGGCTCTGCATCCACGGTTTTCCAAATGATACGCCAGAGCGCTGTCTTTGACCAAGTTAGATATTCTTCAGACAGGCTCAGAGCAACAACTTGTATGTTGACCAGGCATTCGCGTCATGCGAACCCACTCGTGAATCCTCACGTCGCCTGAGGTGCTGGCCTGCCAGAACAAACCGCATGAGGGATTCGTTCCTCCCGACAGCCATCCGTCTCTTCAACGAGTCTCGGTGAATGGGTAGTATGCATGAAGATTGTTGTGAGACTTGACGTGAATGTGGGACCAGGAGTGACGCGAACTGTGACTGAAGAGTGGGTGATGTGAACTGTGACTGTGAGGATGAGTGATGAGAGTTGTGACTATGTGACCAGGATTGATGTGACATATGACGGAGAGATTGGAGTAAAGTGAACTGGGACTACGAGGACTTGTAGTGCTGTGAACTGTGACAGAAAGGACTATGAATGGTGTGAACTATGTCTGTAACAACAAGGAGTAACATGTGAGAGTGTGTGTGTGTGTGTGGGGGGGGGGGTGCATGCGTTATGCGTTGATGATCGTGTATGTGTTATGTGTGCTGTGCGAGTGTGGTTGTTGATGTGCATGCAGGATGATGAACATGATGGGGGGGGGGGTGTTCTTGTACATGTGTTATGGATGAAGATCGGGTATGTGTTATTGCGTGACGATGATTGTTTGATGTGCATGCTTGTGTCTTTGTTCCTTCTGTGATTACTTGTTTTGGTGTAAAATGTTTCTCTATTAAATTGAATTGCCTCTGATGGACTCCATAACTTGAATGATATGATTGAGTTAATTAATGTTGAACTGTTTTTGTTTTTGTATGTATGTATTATGTTTTTGCCACCGACAAAACGAATTTCCTTGTGATCAATGAGGACAATAAAGTATCTTGTATCTTGTATCTTGTATCTTGTATCTTAAGATCTAGGTTGATTGTATGCAATAATTATTGAGTATAATATATACATATAAGCGCGCCTTCGTCTTTGTAACATGAAAAACACAGTGTGTTTTTTTAGGTTGAAATGTGTTGCCATGAAACAAGTGGATATAAGTCTAAACTCTCCTCTAGAAACCACTGGGTGTATATCTGGAAAGGTTTTGATCATGCTCTTAGCAAATGGGGTAAAAATCAATGAGCGTCAAAGTAGAACAGAGTACACTTTCAGCTGAGTTCAAGAGTTATACATATAAAAAGTATCTTGTTGCCGCATTGCTCGCTAGTTTTCTTTAGATATTAATTCTTGGAGCCTTTCATGTTAGGAATGAGTGCGGTGTGTGTGAGTGCGTGTGTGTGCGCGCGCGCGCGCGCGCGCGCGCGCGTGTGTGTGTGCGGACGGGCGGGCGCGCGTGCATGTGTGTGTGTGTGGGGGTAGGGGGTGGGGGGTGGGGGGGTGGTTGTGAGTGTAAAAATGTTTTAAAATACAAAAAAATTTGCGTGAAGCGCAAAGACATTTATGTAAGACGCCAGGAAGTAAGGTCGCCGTGACCAGGGACTGGGATTTTTCCCTGGACAGACATGTGTTCATTTTACAATGTGTGCATACCTTTTCTGATCATTACCGGTTTGCCACACCGCGTGCAAACGCTAGTGGGTCGAGGCATCTCGCCTGCTGTGCGAGGCTGTGGGGTGCCTTCCAGTCCAGGCGAGTGGCGCTCTGCCCTCCCCCCCCCCCCTCCCCGCTGAATCTGTGGTCCTGCTTGTTACAGTCCAGGGGCACGGCATCTCTCGCCTGCTGTGCGGGGCCGCGGTTGCCTCCCAGTCCAGGCAAGTGGAGCGGGGCATCTCGTCTGCTGTGCAAGGCTGTGGGGTGCCTTCCAGTCCAGGCGAGAGGCGCTCTGCCCTCCCCCCGCTGATTCTGTGGGCTTGCTCGTTCTTTGTTTTTTGTTTTGTGCTCCAGCGCACAGTCCAGGGGTAGGGTGTCTCGCCTGCTGTGCGGGGCCGCGGTTGCCTCCCAGTCCAGGCGAGAGGCGCTCTGCTCTCCACCCACTGGAACTGTGGTCTTGCTTGTTTTTCTGCGCTCCAGCGCACATTGCTGTGGGAATGGCATCTCGCCTGCTGCGCGAGGCCGTAGGTGCCTTCCAGTCCTGGCGAGAGGCGCTCTGCTCTCACCCCGCTGCATTTGTGGTCTGCTAGCTTGTTTGCGCTCCAGCGCACAGTCCCGTGGGGCAAGGCATCTCGCCTGCTGTGCGAGGCCGTGGTTGCCTTCCAGTCCAGGCGAGAAGCGCTCTGCTCTCCCCCCGCTGGAACTGTGGTCTTGCTTGTTTTTCCGCGCTCCAGCGCACATTGCTGTGGGAATGGCATCTCGCCTGCTGCGCGAGGCCGTAGGTGCCTTCCAGTCCTGGCGAGAGGCGCTCTGCTCTCACCCCGCTGCAATTGTGGTCTGCTAGCTTGTTTGCGCTCCAGTGCACAGTCCCGTGGGGCAAGGCGTCTCGCCTGCTGTGCGAGGCCGTGGTTGCCTTCCAGTCCAGGCGAGAAGCGCTCTGCTCTCCCCCCACTGGAACTGTGGTCTTGCTTGTTTTTCCGCGCTCCAGCGCACATTGCTGTGGGAATGGCATCTCGCCTGCTGCGCGAGGCCGTAGGTGCCTTCCAGTCCTGGCGAGAGGCGCTCTGCTCTCACCCCGCTGCATTTGTGGTCTGCTAGCTTGTTTGCGCTCCAGCGCACAGTCCCGTGGGGCAAGGCATCTCGCCTGCTGTGCGAGGCCGTGGTTGCCTTCCAGTCCAGGCGAGAAGCCCTCTGCTCTCCCCCTGCTGGAACTGTGGTCTTGCTTGTGAAAACTGTGGTCCCGCTTGTGATGCCCTACAACAATTGTGCGTGTTTGGGGGTGGTAGAGTCCGCTCTCTCCCTCTGACTTTGTTGTTACTGGAGTCCTGCCACCCCCACCCCCACCCCCCTCCCTCCCCCACCCCCTTTTTTGGGTCGTGGAAGGTTGCCTTCCAGGCGAGCGATGCTCTGCTCTCCCCTGCTACACGGCGGTCTGGCCCCCCCCCCCCACCCCCTCTCATACATCCCGCCCCCGGCTCTCCTCACCCACCGCCTACCATGCTGCCGTCTGCCGTTGCTCTCTTTCAGTGCCGCCCACACGCAGAGCTTCGGCGGGAGTGCGGGAGGCCACTAGGCGTCACCTGAGCCGCCCGCGGAGGTTGTCACCCGTCCTGCCCCCCCCCCCCCCCCCACCACCCTCCAGTCGACCACGTAAAACCCGAGGACCGCATCGGCTGCCTCCAACCCGGCTCTCACCACCCCCGGCCTCCTGACAGATGCCACCCTCACGCGTTTGAGAGGCCACCGGGTGAGCCCTGAGACGTCTACTCTTCTGCCAGCCATGTCAACCACACGTGGAATTCAGCGGTCTCCACCGAGCTGGCCCCTCCCACGCCCATCCCACGCGCTATACTCTCCAGTCTGACGAGCGTCTGGGGTGCGGATGGGATGCCTCCCAACCACAGAGTGTCTACAGGGGTCCGAGAGGCCACCTGTCGACCACAGCATCGTCCGAAGACCGCAGCTGCTCCTTCCAAGCTGGCCCTACCGGTACCCGCGACACTTCAGCGCACCCCCCCCCCCCTCCCTCCCCCCTCCCCCCCCCCCCGGGCGACATCAGAGGGCAGGGGTGGCCGACAGGGGTGTTGCCCGGATTTTGCCCAGCATCCACAAGCTTTTCTCTAGTCCACAATGATTTTTCGACGACAAATATCGATGAAATCTTGCGCGGTCTGTATCTTTTGATTGCTCTCACAATGCTCCTGACGGACATGGGGTTCCTGCCGGGGTCTCTGTAGACCATTTGCTTGGGAGTTCAGATGTCCAGTCCAAGTATCTTTTTACATGCAAAGGTGTTACCTGGTTCCATTCCCTCCCCATATTTCTGCTCCAGGAGTAGGGAGGATCAGAACGGCTTTTTGTTTACCCTTTGTGGCCAGGTCTTCCACACAGACACTCATAGATAATCTGGTTGTGAATGCGACACCTAGATATTTACACTGGTTCACAACCTCCAACTATTTCTTGCCACGAAACCACTCCTCGTTTTCTGCTAGGTATCCCCCCTTCCTGAATACCATAACTTCCTCCGCTTTCTGCCGTTAC
Organism: Theodoxus fluviatilis; assembly: GCA_034096865.1. NCBI lineage: Eukaryota > Metazoa > Mollusca > Gastropoda > Cycloneritida > Neritidae > Theodoxus > Theodoxus fluviatilis. The sequence goes on from JAWQFJ010001399.1 coordinate 307,046, forward strand.
ATCCGAGCACCTCATCATGTGTCTCAGCTTTGCTGTGATTACACAACCCGTTCCACAACCACTAGGGGGCTGTTGGGATTCGCCTTTCCACCCCTCCATTTGGGCGTGGCACGGACAGCCTGGACGGAGGCTGTCCGCGCTATGGCGCTTTTATCACCCAAATGGAGCGGAACTCGCTCGCTTCCCTCCTTGCCAGATTAAAAGGAGTCACAGCTGCAGTTTTCAGTTACCAGAACTGAGGCTCGGCTGTGGCCATTCGCAAACGCAGACCCGTTGTCATTGTGGTTTCTTCTCTGCATGCTCCCTTGATATCAAATTATGGCGGATAACATAAAGAAATTTGCGTGAAGCGCAAAGACATTTATGTAAGACGCCAGGAAGTAAGGTCGCCGTGACCAGGGACTGGGATTTTTCCCTGGACAGATCTAGCGCCGCGCATGCGCCGGCGCCCGTACACACACTAAGGTAGCCCACGCTATCATTGGAGCTCCAAGCAGAGAGCCAAGCACACGTCGTCCCGTTCTGTCTGGCGAGTAAAATTTGTTTTTCTCAATTCAATAACCGCCATCATGCCCCTCCAGCCACCCATCCTTTCACAGTTCCTTTTCTTGCGGAGATACTTTTCAAATTGGGTAATTTCTACACACACACATACACACGTGTACACACACACCCACACACTTTTCTGTGGTGGGTACATTTGGGTTTGCATTGACATATGTTTGCGGCGTCATATACGAATTCTATTTTGGACCAGCCCCACTTGGGTTATGGGGATCGACGGCCATCGTGCCCCAACCCCCACCCCCCCACCCCCCACCCCCCTCCCAAAAAAAAAAAAAAAAAAAAAAAAAAACATGACATGTGATTCCAAATGGTCATTTCGGAACTGCCCCACCTTTACGTTGCATTGTTTTTGGAACAGCCCCACTTTTTCATGTTTCATTGGCGTAGGTAGTGCCTCCCCGTCCCCAAATTTTCTTTCCTTGTACATTTGGGATTTCATTGACATGTGTTGCCGCGTCTGTTCCGAATTGTAACTTTGGAACTGCACCGCTTTTCACGTTTGATTGTATTTTGGGAACAGCCCTAAATTTTCCTGTTTGCATGACATACAGCGTGCCTCCCCGAATTTTTCTTTCCTTGTACTGTTGGGAATTTTCATTGACATCTGTTGCGTCGTCGTTTCCGAATTGTAATCTCGGAACTGCCCCACCCTTCACGTTTGATTGTATTTTGGGAACAGCCACGAAACAAGTTCCCGTTCGAATGACGGACTTGGGCCTCCCCGATGTTCTTTCCTTGGAGTTTTTACGTTTGATTGGCGTCCATAGTGCTCTTGCAAGTTGTGAATTTTTCATGACATGTGTTTGCGGCGGTGTTTCCGAATGGTAATTTCGGAACGGCCCCACGATTCACGTTTGATTGTACTTTGGGTACTTTTCACGTTCGATTGTAATTGGGAATAACTCCCAAATTTTCTCGTTTGATAGCCGTACATCGTGCCTCCCCAATGATTCTTTCCTTGTACACTTGGGGTTGATCATGGAAAGTGTTTGCGTCGTTGTTTCCGAGTAGTAATTTTGGTACCGCCCCTCTGTTCACAGTTGATTGGTGTCCATCAGGCCTCCCCGAGTTCTCTGGCCGAGGGCCAATCGAGTGGGTTGGGTAGTACACTCCCTCCTAGCGGTTTTGTTTCGAAACCATATTGGATAGTTCAATTGGCGGGGTCACATACCTACACTTGTCGACCTTCAACCTTTCCTCTTCCATTACCATCCTGTACATCGATTTACATGTCCCACCTATGTTGCTTTCCATGTACTTAATGATTATTTGTTTGATCGAGTCCCCAGAGACTCTAGGAAGGGTAGGAGCCGTGCTTTTCCCACTTGGGTTTTTACCGCAGGTCCTCCCTTCCTCCTGGCGCTTTTATCACCCAAATGGAGCGGAACTCGCTCGCTTCCCTCCTTGCCAGATTAAAAGGAGTCACAGCTGCAGTTTTCAGTTACCAGAACTGAGGCTCGGCTGTGGCCATTCGCAAACGCAGACCCGTTGTCATTGTGGTTTCTTCTCTGCATGCTCCCTTGATATCAAATTATGGCGGATAACATAAAAATCAATAGATGGATGGATGAACGTAATGTGTGTATGCTATATAAGGTCAATGATACAGGAAAATGTGACCGTGCATGAAGTGACAAATCACTCATTCATCCATTCATAATCAAGTAAAACAGCATGTACATTGAAGAAATCTGAAATGTTAACAGTATTGTAAAATCGAGGAAAGCAGTTTTGTAACATAATGCGCTGATGACTTTTCTCAGTGCTTGCTCGAAACTGCACTGCCGACTTTAGCCTTGTTTCTCGTGCACGACTACAAATCATTAGAACTGGTCAGAATAAGAGCAAGTCAAGTCATAACTCCTCTACTTATTCGCCTCTTACGACTCGTATAGGGACACACGGTGGGCCAATATTTACCCCCAACCCCCCAGGGAGACGTAAACCGACAGAATGCAAAGAAAGAAGCGATCCACATTTGATTGCGTGTCGGTGATGTCATGGTCAAATGACAGGGATTTGAGAGAAACCGTACAAGCAACCTCGCTGGCAGATTAACACAATGAATGTTTACGCCGACGTGTCAGTTCTGCACAAACCATCGGATTTGAAGACGAAAGCTGCGAATGTACTGTCAAGAGATTAAATAGCTGCATGAGATGCATGTACCCCTTGACCTCCAACACCGGTTAAAGCGGCATTGCAGTCCACGGACCCACCCGTCTGCTGTGTTCTAGTCTTCTCGAAAACACATACGAGGGTCAGTGCCTACAGAAAATTTGAACCGTCCTTCTATGATAGCCCTGGATCGCCCCTCTCCAGACCCTTCCAGCATTAGTTGCTGTCACTACCGCCTGTCGCCACCCTGTCTACTTCCCACTTTGTTCGATCTGCATGTGCGTGATGTCCACATTTTAAAGCAGATCATGATTACGTGACCTTTAGCATGTCGGCCCACTCACGCCACATCTACCTCCACTACAAGCTTCTGGTAACTTCTATGTCTATTCTGTCTACTCCTCGACCCTGCCTGAACGTCACTCCCTTCCCTTTCCTTCCCTACCCAATGCCCATTCACGTCCCCGCTCAGCTCCTTTACAGGCCCACCCTTACGCGGAGATTCAGTTTAGGCTGGAGCCATTCAAGGATAAGTGCTGACTTGGTTGAGGGCGTCGACTGTCAGCTGGTGGAGACGGTGCCAAGTCGGTTAACTGCTTTGTAAGTGTCCAAGGAAGAGTGCATCCCCCCCCCTTCTCTCTCTCTCTCTCTCTCTCTCTCTCTCTCTCTCTCTCTCTCTCTCTCTCTCTCTCAAACACACACACACGCGCGCGCGCGCGCGCGCGCACGCACACACACACGTGTCCGTCTCGATCTGGAGTTATATATTTATTTGAGCGTACGATGCAAATGTGTACATAGATGTGTACTATTTTATTTGTGTGCACGCCCACCTCCACGCAACTGTCCATAGCCTCAGCATGAAAACAAGGCATGAAAAGATCTGGACAGAGGCAGACTGTCATACTCGCTTGTACATTTTTTCCCCATTCGTCTTTGATTCCAGGATTTCAGAACACTGAATATACACACTGTTCTTTACTCGTCCAACAAAGAAAAGTTAATATGTTTTGAGAGAGAGAGAGAGAGAGAGAGAGAGAGAGAGAGAGAGAGAGAGAGAGAGAGAGAGTTCAAACGGCTGGCGGTCTAGACACTGTTTCCATGAGTGCGAGCTTTTTTCTGCACTTAGGGGTTGCTACTAGTGATGTGGTCACCCCATGTTCTCTCCTCAATGACCTCAAAGACATGCAAAGGAACTTGCAAGTGCTCTTGATTAGGATCGCTCCATTGTGCGCTCCTATGAGTTCTCAAGGCGAGGTTCTTTTGATGAGAACTTGTCCGCCTGATGGACCTCCCCATCACAAAGAACAGACGAGCACTGTTTGCACAGTCTACACCTTGAGAACGCTGATACACGACGCAGAACAAGAGGCGTGTATTGACAGATAGAGTTTGAATGGAATCCTCCGGGGCGATCTAGAGCTGCACAGAAGACGATGACAGAATAATCTTAATGGGGTTTACTGCTTGGCAAGTTGTAATTCTGTTGATGATGTCTTCAGTTTAAAAAAAGTATTATTATAACATGATCTGAGTTTGAGTTAGTCACAAATGAAGGCCTAATTAGACGTAAGATACGAATGAGAATCGATACGCAAACCCATCCTTAATGCAGGGATACGTAACGCGCGCATTAGGCTTGTTCAGGAGGCGCAGCGCTGCAAAGCGCTGCACAGCGCTGCATGTGATTCACTCCTGAACAGCAATTTTGGGGCGTGATTCACTCAGCGCTGAGCAGCGCTCTGCATCACCGATCCGAGGTGATTCAGACGATTTTGAATCATGTTCAAAATGGCGTCTTCGATCCCGCACTGGCCGTCGATGCGTAAAATAACCCTCGATCAGAAACATCATTTTGGGACTGGAACGGGCTTTATTTGCGCCAAGCGCCCTGTAGGCCTATGCGCGAGTAATGGCAAGTAAGGATGACACAGTAGTGGACTTCATTCACGCAGAATACATTTAGACGTGCATAAAACGATGTGGCAAAGAAAACACTTTCTTAGCGTCTATCAACACAACATGGGTGCAGAAGATTTACCTCCCCTTTAACAAGTGAAGCGCTGCACATCTGTTCAGGAGAGGCATAGAGCGCTCAATTGCCAACATGAAGCGCTCATGCAGCGCTTTGTACTCCTGAGCAAGCCTATTGCTTCTGTATAGCTCTACACAATTGCAGCAGTGAAAATCTCACCGATCCTTCAAGACTGGGTACCATTTCGGACTACTATGAACGGGTGATTTCCAAACATTTCCTTTGAACCGCTCCACTTCGCGTTGTTGTTTTTTGTTGTTGTTGTGGACGCATTAGTGCTCTTCATGGAGAACTTGAAAAGAGCTCTTTTGAGATTGAAGGTAGGCCTATTTTGAGTTCTTTCAAGTGGTCTCACCTGACGACAGCTCATGAATATGGTGCTCTGCTTCTCAGAGTGCGAATAGGCAACGCGTGCCCTACTCTCCTGGATGGCTATATGGTTCGAGACAGTTGCATCAAGATCAACTGCAGAGTTTCTTGCTGTCCCGATGTGACTGCTTGGAGACTGCGCTGAAACGGAACAAGTTGTTAAAATAGTACAGCGAAACTGC
>JAWQFJ010001399.1:314816-317654 GCA_034096865.1 Theodoxus fluviatilis
TAAGCGAAAAAGAACTTGTGTAATATCGAAAATTCAAGCTCTAAACCTAATATCAGCTAGCACGCATTAAAAAAAAGCACATGTAAGTAAACCAGCCAGCCTAGTACTGTGAACAGATTTGAAAGCGACAGCAAGAAAACAATAAAAAACCTCGAACACTCAGGTCTAATCTAAGCGAAAGAACTTGTCACTGTGTACCAACCAAGCCCCTTGGAGCCGACGCGCCGCCAAGCGGCGGCAAGGGAGATAATTTCCAAAAAAGTCGCTCATTAGTCGACTACCACGGTTGATAGACCCATGTCTAACATAAACCTTTCTCTATGTTTGAGAGTAATAAATAAACATAGCTACGTTCCTCGTCCTTTTTTGATTGACACCTTGCAGTAAATGGACATATGTTGTTTGGTTACTTTTATTAATGTGTCTATGTAGATTTTGTTTTCTTATATATTCATACAAGGGGCAACTCAACAAAAAGTGCTGTTCGTCCTCGATGCACATGCAGTAGGTGCATCGTACTTCGGGATTCTGAAAGTTGGTGTACCATCTGTTCACCTTGAGATCGTTGATACCGAAACGGAATCGTACAAATGCATCGCGAAATTTTCAAATGGTCAAGCTGGACAAGTATTCCTCTAGTCCAAAATGGTTTTTGAATGACAAATACCAGTGAAATCTTACGCTGTCTGTACATGTTTCATGCCATGATTGGTGATGGCAATCTTTCAGCCTCTGCTTGAATTGTTTCAAAAAACGTGTTTCGTTACCAGGTCCACCGTTCAGCCATACATAACCGAAACCGAATCTATAGAGACAGTTTTCAATGAGTCGTGCCCAATTCATCTTTTGTGGAATGTTGGAGTTGTTAAGCATTACAAATGCTTGTTTTGGGAGCCTGCTTATGTTCATTTTAGACAATCTAAGCCAGTACTTGACTGCTCTCACAATGCTCATGACAGACATGGGGTACCTGCCAAGGTCTCCGCAAACCAATTGATTAGGAGTTCGGAGATCCAGTCCAAGGACCTTTTTACATGCAAATGTATGAACTTTTTCAATTCCGTCGACATTTCCCAATCCCCATATTTCTGCCCCATAGAGTAGAGCGGGCTGAACTTGTGAATCAATCAGTTTGAAATATACATTCGTATCGATAGAGTGCAAGCTCCACATTGTCTTTAGGATCTGGACGACTTTTTGTTTACCCTTTGTTGCCAAGTCATCTACACAGACTCTCATCGATAATCTGGTTGAGAATGTGACACCTAGATATTTATACTTGTTCACAACCTCCAAATGTTTCTTGTCAAGAAACCACTTCTCGTTTTCTGCTAGGTATCCCCCCTTCCTGAATACCATAATTTTTGTTTTCTCAGTATTGACCTTTAATTTTAGTGATTTGGCTATGAAACCAAGGTTGTCAAGCTGTTTTTGTAGACCAGTTGGGGTTGTGGAGAGGAGGATAACATCATCTGCGAACAAGAGAAGAAAAAGTTCTTCTCTGGTAGGCAAAAGTTGGATACCGTGTTTGCCATTTGTTCGAATGTAGTCGGCTACTTTGTTCATAAATAGGGAGAATATTATTGGGGACTCTTTGGCTCCCTGCTTCACGCCAACGGGGCATCCGAAGAATTCGGATATGACGTTGTTCCATCTGACACAGGATTCCACCTGTGCATACATAGCTTTAATCATTCCGATAAATTTTGTTGAGAGCCCAACATCTTTCAGGGCTTTCCATAGCTGCTGTCTGTCTACCGAATCGAAAGCTTTTTCAAAGTCCACGAAAGCTATGTAAAGCTTTCCTCGACAATTTCCATATACATGTCTAAGTATCATTGCATAGAAGGTATATATATATATGTGATCGATAGTAGAGTGGTTCGTTCTGAATCCTGCCTGTTCAAGACAAATTCTGTTGTTTGCCTCTGCCCAATTCTGCAAGCGCCAGGTAAGTATAGTGGAGAAGATTTTGCTCAGGGTACTCAGCAAGGATATCCCTCGATAGTTATTGGGGTCAAGCTTTGAACCTTTTTTGTGAGTGATAGAACGGGACCATTCGCGTGGAAAGTATTGCGATTCGAAAAGGGCATTGAAGAGTTTTGTCAAGTAGGGACCTATTTGGTTACCAATGATTGCAAAACATTCTCCTGGTATTTCGTCCAGACCTGGAGATTTCCCTGATCGTATTCGATCAATTGCATTCATGACTTCGCCTACCATTATGGGTTTATCTAGCACATCATTGGAGACGGCCTCATGACAATTATGGCTTTCAGCAGCCTTCACAGAGTTTTGGTCTAGGTTTATCTGAAAAACTTTCTCGAAGTGGTTTTTCCAAATCTTTATATCAATATCCACAAAGGGGGTTGGCTTACAAGTTGCCTTTTTAACAAGAGACCAAACTTTGTGTGAATCAGTTATACTCTCTGTGAGAGCTATCCTGGAAGCTCTGAAATGATCTCTCTTCTTCGCTCGGATTGTATTTTTGTACCGGTTTCTAGCTTGGGGATACTTTTCTTTGTTTATTGGAGTCTTGGACTTTCTGTAGGCCCCTAGAGCCTTTCTAGCTGCCAGTTTTGAGTTCTGGCATTCTAAATCGTACCAGACTGATTTCTTCTCAGGTAAGAAAGAAGTATTGATGAGGACGTCTTTCCTCATGCATTCGGCACAGGCTAGAATGGCAGAACTGAATAGACTAAGGGATGCTTCTACTGGGGAGTCTATTTCTTTAGTTGCGAGTTCTAGTTGTCATTCAAAGGTTGGCCTTTGAGTATTTCGGTAGAATTCATCAGCTTTACGTTCATCCCATTTTACTTTGGAGATGACTTTTTTCTA
>JAWQFJ010001399.1:317664-325164 GCA_034096865.1 Theodoxus fluviatilis
CCTCTTCGCTGCCAAGCCTTTTTAACACTGCGTGACAACCATTTGCCAAAGGTTTTTTTGGCGACGCAGGGTACTTGCGAGGAAAAAATAATGTAAAACACATTTTTGAAGAAAAGTACCCATAAGATATATTTTTATAAAAGAGCATTGGACAAGGAACAGATTGATGTAAAGAATTTGTTTATTAGACTTCTGTATAGAAAATGGCAAAGCCATGAACATACAAAAACACTTTTTGGCATCATATTTTTGGTACTATTGGTACCACCAAATCATCACTCAGTGACTAAACCAAGTGCAAATGATTTCAAAGTATGCCTAGACTATAGGACAACTCACACTATAAACCACTAACATTTCTGACTATCCTCAGCAGAGTGATAGACAAATGAATAGGAGTACCCATTTTCCTCATTTTCGGCTGTAAATGGGTGACGACGATAAACAATTTCTGGCATGCACAATCCTCTTTCTATTTTATTTTACTATCCATTTGTGGTAGAAAACCAACAACAAAGCATTGTAGGCATGTGCACAATCACAGAAGAGATATTCTGTCATAAATGAATGGGGCTTTGAAGATACTACATCGAATTACACAATCATACATGATATAAACTTTCAAACCAACACTGACAAACATACACGAAAACCTCTATACGTGATATGATAATGATCCTCAAGATGATTTATACATTGTACACGAAAAATCATCATCATCATCATAACTACCTGCATTCTATTTTGTCTTTTTCAAGTAAACATAAACTAAATCGAATAATTCTTACCTCTTCTGTGTCCTGAAGCGCTCGCCCTACGTTCACGTGCTTGAGGCTGTCGCACACGTGGTCTGCCGCGTCCTCCAAGTCGAAGGGATTCTCTCGATCCTGATGATTCCTCGCCCTTGTCACTGTCACTTTCGACTTCAGCTTCAACATCAGTGTCTGTCGTTGAAGCATACTCAACCTCCAGCTCAGCTCTCTCTGCCCTATCAACGTTTTCACGAACGATCTGAGCAATACCGACCCCTCCGCCCACTCAGATTTCTTCGTATGTAAACATTCGCTCCACCTCTCCTTTGCAGCGAATCATCGGACATGTTGCCTTCATCCGAAAGCTCTCCCTGTTCCTCGAGGATATTTAAGATGTCTTCAACGTCCGAAGTGACAATCACTCATGTCAACTTCTTTTCTCCGTCTTTTTCCATGTCGACTGGGCCCTGGCTCGTTCGAATTATCCGCCATTGCAACGCAAAATGTAAACAACTCTCGATCCAAGCATCTGCTTCGGGGTTTTCACATCACGGGCGCCCAAACTTATTAATATTCAGTAGATCTATCATTCTGCTTTCTTATTGGCCAAAGTCTGGATATTTCCGATCTAAACTTAACCCAGGGAAATTTCCCATCGTGCACTTGGCGGCCTCGCGGGTAAACCCGTGATGTGGCAACTCTTACAGCAGATCGTCTCGCGGGTGGACCCGTCATGGGGCAGCGAAGAGGTTAACCAGTAGTTGGTGTTTTTTGTTTTGTATTGGGTTACACACACTGACCTACGTTTATGTTTCCCACAACCATTCAGACAGTCCCATACTTAAAGTTTAATAGCAATCTCTCATAACTATCGAAAGTGAAAGAATCCGGTCAGTGGTGCCTTACTATTGGGGGAAAAAAGACAACATAAATCTGTAATCGGCACTCAAGAGATAATTTGGCAATCGTGCCTTCAAATTTCCTGTCAAAACGTTTCAACGCGAGCATTGATCTACCTGTGAGTCAACTGCATTGCAATCCTGTCATGCAATGCGTCAAACACTGGTCGTCTGGTGGTGACACGCGGAAAGTGCTGGACAATGTGCGGCAGTGTAGCGTGCAAAATAGTAACCCGTGCAAAACAGTACCCGGAAGTCATCGCAGAGTTATCTGCGAGGGACATGCTGAGAATTCCACTCTGAAAAGAGACGGCACCCGCCACTCCGCCTGACTGACTTGGCACGCCCGGGGAGTTATGCTAAGATCCGGCCGCGTAAATATATCTGCGTTTTGTGACAAACGTCTTTCTCGGCGGTACTGTACTCCATGCACCTTAACGGTGCGCGTGATTCGGGTGTAATCTTAAGCTAAACGACGTTTATTGGCGCTGCTGAAATGGTCGAAGTCGGAAACATTCGGAACGTCGTTTAGCTTAAGATTACACCCGAATCACGCGCACCGTTAAGGTGCATGGAGTACAGTACCGCCGAGCAAGACGTTTGTCACAAAACGCAGATATATTTACGCGGCCGGATCTTAACATAACTCCCCGGGCGTGCCAAGTCAGTCAACGGTCGCGTTTTATAAAACCAGACTACAAACAGACTACAGGGAGGTGACTCCCATATTATTTCCGGCAGGGGAGACGGCTTTACACGGGGAAAAACTTTTTTGAACGCTACATCATGTGTTAAACTACACAAATGCACCAAAACCTCGTAAAGCGACTAATGCGTCGTTTGTCGGAATATATTCCATGCGAAGAACAGGTGCAGGAGCGGTAAATTGCATAAAGCACGTCCCTCGCAGATAACTCTGCGATGACTTCCGGGTACTGTTTTGCACGGGTTACTATTTTGCACGCTACAGGCTATCCATTCTTTCCACACACACATGTATCCCTGGACCCGTGGAATGATGCGCAATGGTTGCCGGTGTCGCGAAATATTTTATCCCTGTGATATTTTATGGCAGAAGTGCTTCTGCGCATGCGCGAAATTGTGTACAACAATCTGCATGGTGATATTTTATGGCGGAAGTGCTTCTCCGCATGCGCGAAATTGGGTGCGAAAATAAAAATTATTGTTAGTCTTTCCAACTTTCACGTCACCGTTTGCTACATTAGCAACACTGTTTTTACACTGGTTTGATCAATTCAGTGGTTTAAATCGTGGCATGCAGATTGTTGTACACAATTTCGCGCATGCGCAGAAGCACTTCTGCCATAAAATATCACAGGGATAAAATATTTCGCGACACCGGTACAAGGCAACCATCTTGGAGCGCTCTTCGTTCATCAGAAGGCCTTCTTCATCATAATCAAGGAAGACGTCAACAAAAAACATAGCGGTGGCCGCCATTTTGATGAACTAAAGTTGAACTAAACCATCTTTCAGCGAATGACCTCATGACATGCGCACTTGGCCAACTCGACTAGACACTTTAGTTGCTCGCTGAAAGACGCCCCATGTGTAAGCAAGAATAGTTCGATGCTATCTTCAAGGGAGGTAACACCACAAACCAAGGGCTAATGTAAGAAATAAGAGTTGCTTCCCTTGAAATTGTTTTGTCGTCTATCGTTGAAATGTTTGCTCACATCTTGCCCGGTAATTATTTCAGAGCAGTTATTCTTTTAAAAAAGAAAAGTACAATATCAGCCTACCTTCTTGTAACGTCTCGCATAGGCTGGGTAATAATCACAGGTCGAAATGCGTGCCACAGCGCATATTTGTGATGACAACTTTCTTCCTTTCCCCGAAGGCAGCCATTTTGGCTATACACGCGCAACGGCTCTCCGGCGCGGTACGAACCGGTACGTACCGGTAGCCGTAACAAGTCGTTCAAGATGCTGTACGTACCGGTAGGCCTCTTGAACAGGCCCCAGGTGGTCGATGACGCAAACGGCTGCATCAGCGTCGGTCATCCCACGAATCCCTCGGCGTATTTCTTCAGCCCATTCCTCGGCAGACGTGTTGTCGAAACCGTCGCCTCGGAACGTTGGTAAACGGCGCTCTCTTTGTATATAGACGACGCGGCTTGGCTGCGCCGGGGCTGTGCGGGACCCTTCCTCGGTCGAGCAAAGCACTTCATTTTCCCCGCTCATGATGCTAGCGTTTAAAACTTCTTCCTACCCTGCTTGCAGCGGCAGATGTGATGGGGTGCAGGTGGCGTTCCCGTAGGAAGCAAGACGCGAGCGAGTTCTTGGTGGCCGGAGTCTTTATTCAGAACTCAGTGGGCCGTGGTGGAACGATGTGCCCATAACCCTGATGGTGGCGGGTCTCTCCAAGCACGCAAAAGCAACCACTCTTAAAGGGATGGACATATTCACCAGAACCGCAAGCTCATTCTAATGGTAAAACACGTGTTCCACTGTTGACGATTAATCATGGAGATAGAGTAAATTGGCGAGGAAGGTCGTGACAGCCTGGGCCGGCTGGTCTGCGGGCCGGCTGCCCTGAAGGCTGACTCCTTGGGGACCAAACGTCCATTTGGTTGTTGCAGCCAGGGAGAGAGGAAAGGAGCGGCTAATGAATAGATGACAGCCGGAGATAAGGAGAGAGAGAGAGAGAGAGAGAGAGAGAGAGAGAGAGAGAGAGAGAGAGAGAGAGAGAGAGAGAGAGAGAGAGAGAGTGAGAGAGAGAGAGAGAGAGAGAAAGTGAGAGAGAGAGAGAGAATGTACTTTACCACACAAAGTATTTTGACTGTCATTAACCGGTAGATCAATACAGGGCCTGTAGCGAGTAAAAAAGTTGATCGTGCAAAAGGGAGACGGAAGTCATCAGAAAGTCACCTAGCTCCTTTGTTGCTCCACCATCGCACGTATTTCTGTGGGAAATCAAGTCGTGTTTGACCGCTGGAGCTTGACGATTTTCTGATAATCATTGATAGAGATTCAGAAATGGGAGGTTAGTATAAATTTGCGTGTCACGACCCACTGATTACAAAATCACTGGAGCTCTGGAGTACGAGAGCGTCAAGTCTCGGTGTCCCTATATATTTTAGCTCCTGTGGGTTGGGGGTCAGAATAGACCCACCGCGTTCCCCTTCCTCCTGTGGGTTGGGGTCAGAATAGACCCACCGCGTCTCTCTACGCGATTCGTAAGAGTCGAATAATCAGGGACATCGTGACGACTTGCATTTACTCTAAACTTTCCTAGTGATTTTCGTGCATAAAGGCCTTACATAGCCTACAGAGGCTCATAGGCCTTAAAACTCCAACCATCCATCCATCCCTAGATATTCGCTATTAAAGAATCGCATAGAGAGACGAGGTGGGTCTGTTCTTACCCCCAACCCACAAGGGTTGGACAGAAGAAAAGATAAAAGGTCAGGTTGCATGCAGCTGTGCGCTGGTTGTTGGCGAGGCTGCTTGATAAAACATTGAAAACCCTTCAAGCGCTACAAAGAATGCTTTAAATGTAGATATGTAGCTACAACCTGATCATGACCTCCACAAGCCAGGAAGGGAAAGACGACGCCATATGTTATTATAGTTGCGAATTATATAGCCTACCCACAAAACAGACAACACTGCAAAGAATCATTGCACACTCTGAAAACAATATATGGACCTGGTCAGTTTGGTTGTAGTCAGTTTCAATGGTTCATAAAGTAGCAACGTTACGTCTGCGCGCGGTTGGTTGTTCTTGCTCCTCCTGCTGCCTTAATTGTTGCTGTTGCTGCTGCTGCTGCTGCTGCTGCTGCTAGTTCTTCGCCGCCAACTACGTTCTACTGGGCATTCATCGTGAATTTTGCAGACAATGTGTTATTGTCGTTGTTTATTTAATACAGATACAGTATTTAATGAAAACTACACTACCGGTAATTTGATTTGAGACCAAAAATCTATAATTATACGCTGCAACACTAAGTCCTTACGTAGAAAACAGCATTCTCAACCGTCCGAGCGGTCACCTTGAGGGACGACCTCTCCGTATTTGCGGACTTCCAGTTTATGGTGTTCCTGCTGAACTGGCTCTTACACTCCACACATGAAGGGAACTGCTTGAGCAGTACTTAGTGAAATACAAAACTATGGGCACGGAGTTAATGCTCTGGATCGTAGTCAGGTCGAGTTGAGATGGCCAGCTGTGGCAGGCAATAACAGCCACAGCTAGGCGTGCAGAGAAAAGGAGGGGGGGGGGGGGGGGTGAAGAGTGGGGGGTGTGTGTGGGGGGGGGTGGGGGGGGGGGGGGGGGGCTATAGTATATGTTGAGGGGGACTGTGAGAAATTATCAAAAGGGATCAGGGTAGGTAAGGCGGATTTGCCACCTCTGCAGGTTATGCATCCGTGTGCTCCACGCATCCTGGATCTGGTAGGTCCCCCCCAGCGTCCCCGAGCACAACAACACACTCGAGATCCTCTCTGCCGGCCCTGGCAACAGCTGCAGCTAGATGTTTCATCTCGTGTCTCACCTTTGCGTCATCCGATTCATTGCGTGCACTTTTTCGATAAACAATTAAGTCAATGCATTTCTGCAGAGTAAATATTTACTGTTGGATAGAGGAAAGTATTTTGCCTCTATTGATCTCCTTAACAAACAAATGATCTATCATTTTTCAGCTAACCTTCCATTTTGACTCTGCATTGTCTCTCTTCACTCTGTCTCACATACCCCCAAATAATTTCATGAACTGCTTTTTCAAAGAAGATTTCTATCTGTACCTGACTTCAAAGTTAATGCACTGAATAATCTGAAAACTAAGATTTGGGCTCCTTCTTTGTGCATTTTGGTAGCGAAGATCAATATTGTACTACCTCTGTTGGACCACGACACTGCACCTCGCACATAATCAGACATTAGTAACAAGAGAGAGAGAGAGAGAGAGAGAGAGAGAGAGAGAGAGAGAGAGAGAGAGAGAGAGAGAGAGAGAGAGAGAGAGAGAGAGAGAGAGAGAGAGAGAGAGACAGAGAGAGACAGAGAGACAGACAGAGAGAGAGAGAGAGAGAGAGAGAGAGAGAGAGAGAGAGAGAGAGAGAGAGAGAGAGAGAGAGAGAGAGAGAGAGAGAGAGAATTTCTCAACCGCCTGCCTGGTGGTCTCCCTTATTTGTCTCGCTTTGTCTCTGTCCTTTGTCCCGCTCCCCACCCCACCTCTTTTCTTCTCTCACTCACCCAAACATCAGTCGAAAAATCATATAAAATAATAAGTATAGAGTCCGAAGAGATGAATAGCCTGCACTAGTAATTCAATAAGATTGTTCAAGATTGGATATTTTGTGTGGATGGGACGGCATATTTCCGCACTTAAAAAGGTGATAGGACCATTCTCCTCTTAATTAAAAGAACTGAACTTCTCCCCTCCTGAACTTACAGCCATCAACGTGATGAAACTGCATGTAATGATGTTGGTTGAGGGCATCTTAGTAGTTCAACATCGGTACAAAGTAAGGAGCAAACGACAACAGCCACGTACAGGAAGTCTACAGAAGGGGGCCTTCATGCCAGTGACGCCGGAGGCGTGTCAGCACCCTGCAGTTTGACGTTTACGCCGGGTTTAGCACGTTCACCAGCCGTCGCCTGGGTGGCTGGGTAGAGCTGGCTAGGGATCGGTCGTCATCCAGGCACGCGCTGTCCCTATTGCGGTATGGTCCCTGAGACAGGTAAGAAACAGTGGGCCTGCTATTTTTATCGTGTTTAGTCACTCGTTGCTGTTTTGCGCGTCCGAGTGAGTGATCTTCCCGGCTCTGTGCTATTTTGATCCTCTGTTGCTGATTTCGTCTCATTGTGTTTGGACCTGACGTCATTTA
>JAWQFJ010001399.1:330164-331223 GCA_034096865.1 Theodoxus fluviatilis
AAGGAGCTTTTATCATTTGGAACAAGTTTTTCTCCCACAAATTTGTCGTGGAGTTTTTTTAAGAGTTTGTGATTTCTACACACGAGTCGAAACCCCATTTCAAATACAACATAAGGAGAGAGTTCCTGTCTGATCCCTTCATCGCCAGGAAAGACTGACTACTAGGCTTTCGGTGTTACTCCTGTAACACAGCAATTTAAAAGTCTCATTAATTCTCTCTGTCTCTGTCTCTGTCTCTCTGTCTCTCTGTCTCTCTGTCTGTCTCTCTGTCTGTCTCTCGGTCTGTCTCTCTCTCTCTCTCTCTCTCTCTCTCTCTCTCTCTCTCTCTCTCTCTCTCTCATAATAATAATAATGATAATAATAATAATAATAATAATAATAATAATAATAATAATAATAATAATAATAATAATAATAATAATAATAATAATAATAATAATAATAATAATAATAATAATAATAATAATAATAATACAGACTATTTATACGCACATACCTTCCCTAATAGGCAAGCTCATAGCGTTTACAATGAAAAAGTCCACACTCATACAAAGCATTCCAACACTCGCACACTGTACAGTTGAAATAAAAGAAAAAGTAAATACAATACAATTAATTAAATAGCAGGCAATAAACAAAACACGAAACATAAAAAGGCACCTTGTGAAGCACTTCACTGCTCGTCAGGAAAGACTGACCGGAACAGGTGTGTCTTGAGGGAAGTTTGGAACTGGGACATGGAATCAGAGTGACAGACAGGGAAAGGTAGGCTATTCCACGTTACAGGGCCGATGTAAGAAAAAGCTCGCTGTCCCTGGGTTTTCTTTTTGCGACGGGGGACATTTAACGTGTTGGTGTCTGCAGCTGAACGGTTATTTCTAGCGGGGGTGTAGACAGTGAGAATTTCTTTGAGTGCGTAACACTGTCTTAGCCTTATCTACGAGACGATTGATCTTCTCTCTCTCTCTCTCTCTCTCTCTCTCTCTCTCTCTCTCTCTCTCTCTCTCTCTCTCTCTCTCCTCACACACACACACACACACACAAGTACACACACACACA
>JAWQFJ010001400.1:0-10000 GCA_034096865.1 Theodoxus fluviatilis
AGAGATTTGCAAGCACATATGTCGATGCAGAACAGCAGCAATTTGAACACCCCTGTTTCTAAAACTTCCTCTCTAAATGTTGCAGAGAGTGTTCATTTAAGTTGATGTTTTCGGTAGTTACTACGTGTATGTCCATATTTCTCACAGGTTCTAAATAAACATGTATTTAGGAAGCAATTTGGTCAGCGCCATTGCATTTGTTATAACTCAAATGCTTCCCATCTCCTTTTTCATACACAAATGTGTCCGTACAAACAGTAACAAGGCTTATGAGTAAGTAAACCTTTCAAAGATTTGGTTTCATTCAGTCATTCATTGTTTCATTGTCATTCTATATATGCAGCTGGAGTCGTGTATTCCTTAATATCACAAAGGGATGACTATGTTGCGAAATACCCGTATGACATCAGTGCTATATATTGCTCTAAAGTGTCCGAAGTTGAAACCCTCTTGAAGCACAAGCGGACCCAGGGCATCATACGGCAGCGGTAAAATAGAAGCATTGTTCCGTCGGGGTGTGAGGGCGCATGTATGCGTGCACATGTGTGTGTGTGTGTGTGTGTGTGTGTGTGCGTGTGTTTGTGTGTGCGCGTGCGTGCGTGCGTTAGATGTTAACAACTTCGATTACGAATGAGAGATCTAGTACAAATCCCTGAAACTTTTCACTTTGTTTTCGTTCGTCAGTACGTCAGTTCTGTGAAGAAATATTCTGTAATCCTGCATCTGGTTGAAGACCGTTTTTAACTCATCAACGCCTTGCACACTACGCCGTAGTGGTGATCTTATCTAACCAGCCAGGGCGTGGATCTAGACCGAAACTGCGTCGTGATTTGTGAGATAAGAATGCTTTCTACGGTGAAGGAAGCGCAAGCTTGGCTCGATGTAAACAGGCCCTCAGTCCCGAACCGTAAAACGGGAAGCAGTCTGGCGAGGTGCCGGGGGCCTAACCGCCAGTAACATCATGCTTTCTCTCACGTAAATTATATTTCCATGTTTTTCTTATCTCTATAAAATGTCATATTTTCCCTTCTCTCTTTACCGTCCTCCTTTAAGCTAGTTGCTCTAAATGAGCGTAGGACGCGATTTGAACGGAGGTCGAGGTGAACTCCCACGGTCTTGTGTTCGGGGACTGCTGCACACAAATAAGCCGAAAAAGTCGTGTAAAGATATGCATGCGTCACTGCCCAAATTGACTGCCCGAACCACTGAGATGCATGATAAACCATGTAGTATCATCTAGCTCTCTGTAGTTCAAACTTGGCCATGCCGCTTCGACCCACATTTCGTTTTGAATAATGTGGTACTATGAAAGAACTATTGATGTATTCTTTGTACCTGTATTGCTTTGAGAAATTAATACTGTTCTTTGGATTGGATTTATTTGTATTTACATCAGAAATTCTTTTAAAAAAGCGTTCTCCTTGCAAACCAAAGAAATTGATTGTGGACAACGGTTCCAGGGGCGACAAATCTCATTTTGAGCCACGTACTCTAACCAGCCAATCAGGACGCAACATCAGCCATAACGGCGAAGTGAGCATCGGACTTGAAAGTACATGGTCACCGATGTCGATATCAAACCTCGGATACTTGCCATACGACCCAAAATCAATTCCAGCAAATGGAAGCTTCGGCCAAGTCGGCGCAAGGATCGCCCAATCAGAACAAGACTTTGAGACTCCAGTCACGACATCCTGAGCCTGTATCAATGGGCGAATAGTGAGAATCCCTTTTGCGCTTTCACTGTAGCTTCTCTCCTTTTGCGTTCAACGCATTTCTCAAGCAGAAACGTTTTGTGAATGATTCTGATTTTCCGGCGTGACTTCTTCTCTTCCACTCGCAGTTATGGACGAGCGCGGAAGTACCAACACAACGGGGACCACTTCAGGGGAAGGCCTCGACGCCATCTTGAGACGACAGGACGCGGACTTCTCAAGGTCCATGGCCTTGGTCTACGTCTACGTAGTCATGCTGATGGTGACGGGGTTGCTAGGCAACCTGCTGGTCGTGGTGATCTACGTCACCAAGCTCAATGTCACCACTACGCGCTTCTTCATCGTGGCTATGACCGTCTCTGACCTCATTTGCTGTGTGGTCGTTATGCCCCTTGACCTTGCTGAATTGTTCACCTCTTCCGATGTGTTGTGTAAAGCTCAGCGATGCTCCATTGCTTTAACTTACACATTTTCAGGTAAGTAGATCTCTATCCGATGATAGTTGCACTTTGTAATCACTGTACAGCTGTACACATATTTTTGACATCATAGTTCATTTCAGACCCATTCGAATGAATATTGGTTCAAAAGAAAACCTTTCGATGAACGTTGCTGTAATATCATGGACTAGTCCGCCACAGATTCCATTTCAAGAGCAGGAATGTGCATGGGGTTTAATCAGCCGGCAGTTTAGAAGACCAGAATTCTTTATTCTTCCATGTTGCATATTTCTATAACACAGAATACGGACTGCATACAGATTTCTTTAAAGCAACCCAAACAAGTAAAATCATAACGAAATCATATGCTTATCAGAAGTGAACTCAGAACATCGAGTCATTCCGTCAATACAAATAGACATTTCACTTTTTAAAGATGTATTTCTATTTCGCATTCACCGCCATAATTAATCTGGTTTATTTTGGTTCAATCGCATTGGAGAGTTATCTCGACTGAAGGCAGCGTATCATTCTGCAGTTGACGTATCTTTTCCAGGATACTTGACGCTGGTGGTGGCGGTGGACCGTTACAGGAGAATATGCCGTCCCCTCGCCTCTCAGCTGTCGGTACGAGGCGCCAAGAGAGCTATTATGGGATGCTTTGCTCTTGCCGTGGCATGTGCATGGCCCCACATTCTGGTGTCCGGGGAGCAGCAAGCTGGCGTCACGCGACTCAATGTGACGCGCACCAAGTGCGACTCGGTGACGTTCCCTGACGGCGTTCCGTATGACGTCATCTTCTACTCGACAGTGTCTCTCCAGTGCGTGGGAGGGGCGGTGGCCATGGTGGTGTTGTATTCCATCATTGCATGGAAGGTGAGACGCTGCTTCCTCGTGTCTGTGATGCATCTCAGCTTCTGTGTGGCATGCCCATTTATATGCTACTCCACATTTGCACTGCATCCCTAAAAAGACAAACGGCTTTGTAAATGCTATTAGCTTTAATGAAACAAAAGTTTACTTTTTCCTTCTGTTGAGTATCAAACAACAAAACAGAACTATAAACAGCAAAGATGTCAATTTTAGAAACGTTGGGAAGGCACAAAGCAGAGACTACTCTGAAAATTAGAAATAATTAGCATATGGCGTGAAATATGTATGCTATTAAAAACTGTGACTTTCATCAAAAGATGAAATGTCAGTAACGTGTGTGCCCCCCACGCATTCGAATTTATGATGATGACGACGACGATGACTACGAATATGATGATAATAACGACGATTACGATGACGACGAACACGACGACGACGACGACGATGCTGATGATGACGACGACGACGACAACGACGACGACGACGGTGATGATGATGATGATGGTGTGATGATGATGACGACGACGACGACGACGACGATGGTGATGATGATGATGATGATGATGAGAATGATTGTAGATTTGCCTCTGCTTCGTATGCTGCCACTACCACCGCTTCCGTTCATGGAGGAAGACGACTTCTGTTTAATGCGTTGTTGGTTTGAGGCCTCTGTCGGAACCAGATCAGTGGCGGGTAGACGGAACTCCGAGATTCTCTTGATGTTGCAGGAAAGGATGGGTCACTGTGACAGGTTCTGTGGCTCCCCAATCCTGACTGCTTTTTTTTCTCGTTTAAATGCGACTTGACCTTCTTTCACTGCAGATGCAGAAGCGGCTGCGTTTGTATGGGAACAGTCTGTCTCGACAGGACGAAGCCACAGCCACCACTACCTCCACCAACGACGTGCCAGACCAGACAGCCACAGCCATCACTACCTCTACCAACGACGTGCCAGACCAGACAGCCACGGACCTCACTGAGGGCGTCCAACTTCAGCCTGGCAGGACCTGCCCTGTCCAACACAGCAACTCTCCAGAATATGTCATCACAGACTCCTCGTCGTTGTCTCAGTCCGGTCCTTCTCAGAATGACGATCACACGGGAAGGTCCGCATTTGGCCACCTCCCAAGTTCTAGGTCTGGAAAGGACAATGGACGCACAACCTTGCGGGGCGAAGAGGATCATCAAGATCCCAATTCATCTTCCTTCGAGGGCCGCAAACCTGCCGCGATTTCTTTAGCTCCGACGGGTTTGAAGATGCCAGATCCAGCGCCCGAGGAAGATTTGGATGGACAAGTCGACAGCATGCTGCGTAATAAATTGATGAAGCGTGAGGCTGCCTTCCGGAACATGACGTACACGCTATTTCTGGTTACTCTGATTTACATATTGAGTTTCGTACCATTTATCGTAATGTGTATACTGAATGGAACCAAAACTTTCGCTAATGTGGACGGGGTGAGTTTGGCAGTGATTGAAGTGTTCTCTCGTTCGCTCTACTTCGCAAGCGCAAGCAACCCTGTTTTGTACGGCATTCGTCAAGGCGAATTTCGTGCTAAGTGCAGACAACTCCTGAGGTGCCGCAAGTGATCTCCCTTGTATCGGACATGGTTCCCATGGCAGTGCAGGGCAGTGCAGTATGACCTGTTAAAGGAAAAGTTCTAAGTTACGAGTGTTTTTCTAATTCAATATTCGAATATATTTTCACGAAGGCAACAGCTGATTTGAAAATACCGACAAATGAAAAAATAACTAATACATTAAACGATGTCTGATCAACTGACACAAGACGCGTGCGCACTACTCTCTATGTAGTACGTCACACTAGTAACGTAATACAAACCAAAATCCAAGTCACATGACTTTCTCATCTTGTACAATGCCGAAAACGAGCTCACACTTGGTTTCATACACAAAATCTGATTTTTCTCAACAATAACAACAAAAGATTAAAAACTGTATTTCAAATAAGACGTGCAGTCTAAACATATTTTTGTTGCTGTTTTGCTTCTGATAAAACTTTGCGCTTGTCCTTTAAGCATCACCTTTGTATATGTAGGGAAAGTCAAAGATGTTACTTCGTGAGAGTTCGTATGGATAAACTAACGTAACGCAAGGAACAGATGCAAGGCTGAAGCGGTGATGTATTAGTTTTCAAACTCTACAAATAGACACACTCCTACTTCGAACTCTGTGTTTTCTCTGCTAAGCCGTTGTCAGCAACATCTACCACCACAGAACAGGGATTGTTCCCTTCACCACTTGGAGACGTGATCGATGCAAACCATGGACGCGTTGCTTACGCTAGGATCCTGCAAGGACATAGCAGAAAACGCGATTCGAGGGCGTTTCTCACCTCGTCTATTACACAAGGAGGCACTCGCTCACAAGGAGGTTTGCCTCGTCTAGCCGCGAAAGCCAACATGACGGGGACCGTACGCAATTGGGTTGCTGTCATTAGACAGCAGTGCCTGCAATGTGCTTCTCACTGCCCGAGAATGAAAACGTGTACACACATGAAAGTAGGTGCTGTTTGAGTATTTTGAGAAATATGTATATAAATTATTAATTTGTATAAATACTGTCGAAATATTTCCCCCATTTATTTCTTTACAAACAGAAAAAACAGAGGGGGAAAAAAGGCAAGGTACACATTGCAGTTTTCATCATTTATCATCAATCAACATGTATATAATGTGTGATACTTCTTCCATAGAAGAGTGTAGTAGTCGGACAGGTTTCGTGACCATTTTTCATGCTCTGCAGGTAGTGTATTGATTTTGTTAGAGTGTCATAGAAAAAAGTAATGCCTCTCTTTGCTTTGGTTTCAATTATTTCCTTAATTGGAGGAGAACTGGGAATATCTAGCATAGATTGATTACAGTTACATGTTAGGATATAGTTCCATCTTCCCGGAATGTTCTGCACTAGTCTGTTGTATAATTTTAAAATTGCCATTAATCTGGTATTGCGATATTATATCATAAAATAATTTTGGTTGACCTTTCACATTGACGATATCTCTGACTGACTTTATGATGGCGTTGTACCGCGCAAGGTTGAACAAGTATTTATCTTTCAGAGATGGATTGTTCCACAAAGATTGAGAGAAAATTTGTTCTACTGTTGATGGTTGATCAAATTTTGTTAATATCTTATTCCTGTGGCTGAAAACTTCTTTCCAAAATGGATTCAGTCCTGTGATGGTTTCAGGGTCGATACAGCCTCCTGTCTTCAGTAAGATTTCACATTTATAATCCGGAAAAGATAGATAGTTGTGTGTGAAGTTATCGTGCAGTAAACATCTCATCCAAGTCAATTTTAGAGCTTTGTCAAATCTATCTACATCTATCATTCCCAATCCTCCCTCACTGCATTCTTTTATCATTACATCTCTTTGTATTTTGCTAGGTTTACCGTTCCAAAGAAACTGGAAGCATGTTTTGCTGATTTCCTTTATTATGCTGTCTGTGGGTCGAGGAATGTTCATCAGATAATAAGTCAATTTAGAGAGTGCTAGTGTCTTTATAATTTTGACTTTCCCGATAAGTGTGAGATTTCTCCCTCTACATGCTTTGAGTATATTCTTAACTTTTCCTACTAGTCCTTCATAGTTTAATTTAGACAGCAGTGCATGTAATGTGCTTCTCACTGCCCGAGAATAAAAACGTATACGCACATGAAAGTAGATGCTGCTTGAGTGTTCATTTGTATATTTTGAGGTGTATGTGTATGGATTATTTCTGTATAAACACTGTTGACTATGTTTTTAATCGCTGCATATATGAAGCACCGTGCATGTCCACTCTCAGAATTGTGTCCTTTGAATTGATCACTGTGTATCAAGGCACAACATGTTCGTCAAAGCTATCTACAATTAAACCCGGGTTGCTTTCTTTGCTTTGAAAAAGTTCCCGTGCCAGTGGAGATGTCACCATAGTGTGTTCTATCAAGTAATAAGGTGCTGTGGTGTCTGTATCGTCAGTTATTTCGTCTATCGGCAACTTCCTCACCGACTCTCGCGCCAGGGCGCAGCTATGTTCAATCGGACCTCCGCCTTGCCAATTGATATTAGACCGTTTTTTAGAAACCTTTCGATGCTTGCCTCGCCCTCGCCTTGCTCTCGAGGAACCAAGTAGGCTAAGCAAATCCCATGCTGCGCCAGACCAACATCCCTCTTGGAGTACAGCGGAAGAGGAGAGAACTGTATCGCACAAGCGGGAGACCGAGAGGTCAGCAGACAACTCTCTAATAATATTATGAACATTTGCAGATCGTCTCGAAGTGAAGAGTTAGCAGACTGGTTTTGTGTTTGCTGTGCGAGACTGCTCCTAATTCCTGGCGCGATGCACCGTTGGTTGACTTTTTTCATGTCAAACTGCGCGTTCCATCGCAANNNTGAGAGTATCACACTGTCGTGTTTGAATAGAGAACACGGACATTCTTCCACGGGAAATGAGTATGGGTTATCTGTCCTATTTATAATAACTTTGCCAAGCAATGCCGTCTCGCAACGACCACACTTGCTCGAGGTATAAGAGTGGAGGCATCCCGCAGTTGAGCTGCTAGGACTTCAACTATCGCACGTCCCGTTCCTTTCAGGAGAGAGCTTGACGGGTGGTGCAAAGTGATTAAGGTCTCTTGAGGATATCTGGAGGACCTGCATTTGTAACTGAGTGAGTATTTTTTCCCTCTCACTTGGGACCATTACAGCTGGAGAAGTAATGCTCGTTAGTTTATTCTATGACAGAAAGTCTTCAGAGACGCGTCTGACAAAGATTTGCAAGAACATATGTAGGGGAGACCGGGGCAGGTTGAGTCACCAATATGAAAAACCGGTCTTACTTCGCCAATTTAACAAGTATGACATAATAGAAAGGTTTAAATTATTCTGCAATCATTCCTTTACCTAAACCAATGGAAAAAAAGTTGAAAATGTATGTTTGTTTCTTCACTACAAACAAAATAAGAGGGGTACCCAACTTTGACTCAACCTGCCCCATGCCGGGGAAGGTTGAGTCATTTGTGGGGTAGGTTGAGTCACTAGGAACAGAAAAGCTGAACAGATGCACAAAGTCATCCTACAATTCCCAAATTGCCAATGCTCAGAAAGAGCATTCATTGTTCTTTAAAAATCACTTTAAATTTTTTATTGTCTTAATTGAGTGCTGAGCAGCTGAGTGTAGAAGTGAGTCACCAAAATTTTGAAAAAAAAACCCAAATGAAATACCCCTTTTTTATAACTTGTTACAGTTTTTGTATAAAACATGAGACTTTAAAACTGAGGCTCCAATGAAACGAAAGTCCATCCTCTGTTCAGCGAGACATGTTTCATTAAGATACGTGCATTGGTTGTTTTTTAATTTGGTTTCAAAGACAAGTTGTGAATCAGTTAGTTACTATCTGGGGTAGGTTGAGTCACGTGTTGCACAATACTTTTTTTCATCCATGTAGGGTGTGCATTGTTACATCTAGGTACCATTAGTGAAGGCCTAGGTATGTGCGTGTTGTGCCGGTTTGCTTTTTGACTCACATGAGAAGCAAAAGTGAGTCTATGTACTCACCCGTTTCGTCCGTCCGGGCGTCCGGGCGTCCGTTTAAGACTTTACCGTTGGATTTTTCTCGGAGACTATTAAGTCTATCAATGCCAAATGTGGCATGATGATGTATATGACAAGGCCTCACTAAACCTACATAGTGACTTGACCTTGCTTCAAGGTCAAGGTCGCAGGGACCATAAATGTTGTCTAAAACACAGCCATTTTTCCACATTTCTCAATTTTCTCTGAGGTTTTAAGATTGGATACCTCGCCTATATATGGTGGATAGGACAAAGTAAGCCCTATCTTTTGACATCAGTTTGGTTGACCCTTGTTTCAAGGTCAAGGTCACAGGAACTCTTCAAAGTTGGATTGTATACATATTTTGAAGTGACCTTGACCCTGAACTATGGAAGATAACTGTTTCAAACTTTATAATTATGTGGGGCACATGTTATACTTTCGTTATAAGACGCATTTGGTCACATATTATCAAGGTCAAGGTCACTTTGACCCTTATGAAATGTGACCAAAACGGGGTAGTGAACCACTAAAAGTGACCATATCTCATGGTAGAAAGTGCCAATAATCACCATTGTGCTTCCTATGTCTTGAATTAACAGCTTTGTGTTGCAGGACCTGGATGACCTCTCTTCTCTCTCTCTCTCTCTCTCTCTATCTCTCTCTCAGGCCTCTCTCTCTCTCTCTCTCTCTCTCTCTCTCTCTCTCTCTCTCTCTCAGGCCTCTCTCTCTCTCTCTCTCTCTCTCTCTATCTCTCTCTCTATCTCTCTCTCTCTATCTTCTCTCTCTCTCTCTCTTCCCCGCGGGAAAAAAGCAGGGTGCCTTGGAGAGCCCGATATTATTCTCCCTACTCATCACTTCCGTCGTAGAATTCGTCCGAGAAAATGGTAAACATGGGGTACAGATGCAAAAAGGTCAGAAAGAGATATTTTTCCTTATTTACGCTGACGATGTTGCATTAATATCCACCTCGCCTGTGGGCTTACAAACCCAGATTGCAAACCTTGCCTATGCGTCCAAAAGTGTTGGTCTAAGAATCAATGTAGAAAAAACTAAGGTCATGGTTTTTCGCCGAGGGGGTTTCCTGGCCCGGGGAGAAAAATGGTTCCTCGACCAAACTCAGCTTGAAGTGGTCAATTCCTACAGGTACCTAGGTTTCACTTTTACCACGAAGCTATCAGAAAATGTAGCTCTTGACAGTGTCGCCGTAAAAGCAAAGCAGAAAATTGTATCTCTATTTAAGATGATGTGGACATTACACAATCGTAATCCTGCTTTGTTTTTCAAGTTATTCGACGCGCAGATACAACCATCTCTCCTGTATGCATCAGAACTTTGGGGTTTCAGGACGCAGCTAAATGTTGAAAGAGCACACCTTTTTGCGTGTAAACGATTCTTAAACGTTTCTTCA
>JAWQFJ010001400.1:20000-27457 GCA_034096865.1 Theodoxus fluviatilis
TGTAAAGCTCAGCGATCCTTAACTGCTTTTACGTACACGTTTTCAGGTAAGTAGATTTCTATCCGATGATAGCTGCAATTTGTAATCACTGTACAGCTGTAAACATATTTTTGACATCATAATTCATTTCAGACCCGTTTGAATGAATATTGGTTCCAAAGAAAGCCTTTCGATGAACGTTGCTGTAATATCATGACTAGTCCGCCACAGATTCCATTTCAAGAGCAGTATTGTGCATGGGGTTTAATCAGCTGGCAGTTTATTCTTCCATGTTGCGATATTTCTATAACACAGAATACGGACTGCAGACAGCTGTCTTTAAAGCAACCTCAAACAAGTAATATCATTACGAAATCATATGCTTTTCACAAGTGAACTCAGAACATCGAGTCATTCCGTCAATACAAACAGTTGACATTTCACTTTTTAAAGATGTATTTCTATTTCGCATTCACATTAATCTGGTTTATTTTGGTTCAATCGCATTGGAGAGTTATCTCGACTGAAGGCAACGTATCATTCTGCAGTTGACGTATCTTTTCCAGGATACTTGACGCTGGTGGTGGCGGTCGACCGTTACAGGAGAATATGCCGTCCCCTCGCCTCCCAGCTGTCGGTACGAGGCGCCAAGAGAGCTATTATGGGATGCATTGCTCTTGCCGTGGCATGTGCATGGCCCCAGATTCTGTTGACCGGGGAGCAGCAAGCTGGCGTCACGCGACTCAATGTGACGCGCACCAAGTGCGACTCGGTGACGTTCCCTGACGGCGTTCCGTATGACGTCATCTTCTACTCGACAGTGTCCCTCCAGTGCGTGGGAGGGGCGGTGGTCATGGTGGTGTTGTATTCCATCATTGCATGGAAGGTGAGACGCTGCTTCCTCGTGTCTGTGATGCATCTCAGCTTCTGTGTGGCATGCCCATTTATATGCTACTCCACATTTGCACTGCATCCCTAAAAAGACAAACGGTTTTGTAAATGTCATAAGTTTAATCAAACAAAAGTTATTTCTTTCCATTCGTTGGGTATCAACCAACAGAGCAGAATCATAAACAGCAAAAATGTCAATAGAAGAAAAGTTGGAAAAGCACAAAGCTGAGCCTACTCTGAAAATCAAGGATAATAAACATATGGCGTGAAATATGTATGCTATTTAAAACTGTGAAGTCTGCATAAAAAATGAAATATTAATAATGTGTGGGACCCCCACGCATCCGAATTGATGACGATGATGACGATGATGATGACGATGACGATGACGATGACGATGATGATGATGTTGATGATGATGATGATGATGATGATGATGACGATGATGATGATGATGATGATGATGATGATGATGATGATGATGATGATGATTGATGATGATGATGATGATGATGATGATGATGATGATGATGATGATGATGAGAATGATTGTAGAGTTACTTGTGCTTCGTATGCCGCCACCACCGCCGTATCCGTTCATGAATGAAGACGACTTCTGTTTAATACTATGTTGCTTTGAGGCCTCTGTCGGAACCAGATCAGTGGCAGGTAGACGGAACTCCGAGATTCTCTTGATGTTGCAGGAAAGGATGGATCTCTGTGACAGGTTCTGTGGCTCTTCAATCCTGACTGCTTTTTTAAGGAGGTATACTACGTTTAAAAGCGACTTGACCTTCTTTCATTGCAGATGCAGAAGCGGCTGCGTCTGCATTTGAACAGTCCGTCTCGACAGGACGAAGCCACAGCCTCCACTACCTCCACCAACGACGTGCCAGACCAGACAGCGGCGGACGTCACTGAGGGCGTCCATCTTCAGCCTGGCAGGACCTGCCCTGTCCAACACAGCAACTCTCCAGAATATGTCATCACAGACTCCTCGTCGTTGTCTCAGTCCGGTCCTTGTCAGAATGGCGATCACACGGGAAGGTCCGCATTTGGCCACCTCCCAAGTTCTAGGTCTGGAAAGGACAATGGACGCACAACCTTGCGGGGCGAAGAGGATCATCAAGATCCCAACTCATTTTCATTCGAGGGCCGCAAACCTGCCGCGATTTCTTTAGCTCCGACGGGTTTGAAGATGCCAGATCTCGCTCCCGAGGAAGATTTGGATGGACAAGTCGACAGCATGCTACGTAGTAAATTGATGAAGCGTGAGGCTGCCTTCCGGAACATGACGTACACGCTATTTCTGGTTACTCTAATTTACATATTGAGTTTCGTACCATTTATCGTGCTGCGTGTACTGAGTGGAACCAATGCTTTCGCTAATGTGGACGGGGTGAGTTTGGCAGTGATTGAAGTTTTCTATCGTTCGCTCTACTTCGCAAGCGTAAGCAACCCTGTTTTGTACGGCATTCGACATGGCGAATTTCGTGCTAAGTGCAGACAACTCCTGAGGTGCCGCAAGTGATCTCCCTTGTATCGGACATGGTTCCCATGGCAGCGCAGGGCAGTGCAGTAAGTATGACCTGTTAAAGGAAAAGTTCTAAGTTACGGGTGTTTTTTATTTCAATATTCGAATATATTTTCACGAAGGCAACAGCTGATTTGAAAATACCGACAAGTGCAAAAAAACTAATACATTAAACGATGTCTGATCAACTGACACAAGACGCGTGCGCACTACTCTCTACGTAGTACGTCACACTAGTAACGTAATACAAACCAAAATCCAAGTCATGTGACTTTCTCATCTTGTACAATGCCGAAAACGAGCTCACACTTGGTTTCATACACAAAATCTGATTTTTCTCAACAATAACAACAAAAGATTAAAAACTGTATTTCAAATAAGACGTGCAGTCTAAACATATTTTTGTTGCTGTTTTGCTTCTGATAAAACTTTGCGCTTGTCCTTTAAGCATCATCTTTGTATATGTAGGGAAAGTCAAAGATGTTACTTCGTGAGAGTTCGTATGGATAAACTAACGTAACTGACCGACCAAAATGGCACTGCTCAGTCGGCGACGTGTCCAGTGCTCTCGTCCGTTTTGGTAATGTTTTTTATGTTTTTGATGTTTTTGATGACTGTACTTGTTGGTGGATGAAATGTCGCACCTGGAGCAACCAATCGCTTTCGATCTTTCGTTTATCTTGTAACAACGCTTGTTGATTTGGCTATTTATCTTGTTTGAAATACTTTCACCCACAATGATGAACACCATTCACTACAGTCGAAGCGAGCTGCTGGAACTACAAGCTTGCAGCAACCATAAAAGCAGCTGATGTGTCCTCATGAATATACCCTCGGAGCTAAGAATCAAATGCGGACGGGAAAGATTCTGCTTCAGACGAAAGAGAGGAAAACGCTGCGGAATCAGACGTCGGATAAATCGACGTAAGTTCAATCCACCTCTTCTCTCCATCATCCTATCCAATGTTCGCTCAGTCACCAACAAAATCGACGAACTTCGATACCTTACTTTGAATCACTGTGATTACAGGAACAGTTGTGCAATTGCGTTGACGGAAACTTGGCTTACGGAACACATTGTGGATGAATGCGTGAAACTGGATAACTTTACACTTTTCAGGGGAGACAGAAATTGTCAGTCGGGAAAATGTCGTGGTGGTGGTGTCGCCCTATATGTCAACACAAAATGGTGCACAAATGCCATAGTAAAGAACCGTGTGTGCACCTCAGACGTGGAAGTTTTATGTGTTCAATGCAGGCCCTTTTATTCACCAAGAGAATTCTGCTGTGTTGTATTTGTGATTGTGTATGTGCCACCCACCGCTGACAACAGAAAGGCAGCCGAAACTGTTGGTGATATTGCAAATGAAGCAGCAAATTCAAAACCTGATGCGCCCATCATTATTATGGGTGACTTTAACAAGTGTACACTACATGACGTGATTCCCACTTTCCACCAATATGTGAACTGCGCGACTCGCGATTTCAACACTTTGGACTTGGTATACTGCAATGTGCAACAAGCATACACTGTTCGCGCGCTTCCGCAGTTGGGGAGGTCTGATCACATCGTGCTGCACGCAATCCCCAAGTACCGGCAGAAAGTGAAAACCTCGAAGCCCACAGAAAAACTCATAACTCGCCTGACTGAAGAATGTATTGAACAGTTGCGCGGATGTTTGGCATGCACTGACTGGAACATTTTACTAGAGGCAAGTTCTGACTTGCACGAGGCAACAGACTCTGTGTCCAGCTATATCACATTCTGCACAGATTTGTGTTCTAAAAAGAACACAATCAAACTTTACCCAAAATCAAAACCGTGGATAACAAAAGAGGTCAAAGATAAACTCAAGCAGAAACAGAGCAAGAAAGAGTGGTGACAAACAAGCTATGAAGAAAATCCAAAAGGAGACAGAGGAGAAGATCAGGGAAGGAAAGACAATGTATAAACAGAAACTTTTAAAGTTCGTAGAGCAAGGAGATGTGCGAGCCACATGGCAGTGTCTCAACTCAATGACAGATCGCGGAAAGCGAGACCAACTGCCAGAGACGAGTCTAGAGTTTTCTACCAAGCTCAACGAATTCTACTGCCGGTTTGATAAGGAAGATCCTCTCTTGCATGGAAGACAAGGACTGCCGCGACTAACAGAAGACAGGCCCATTATAGTGTCAGAGATCGAAGTCAAGCAGAAGTTAAAACACGTGTCAGAAAGAAAAGCGTCGGGCCCAGACGGTATATCCAACAAAGTCCTGAAGTTGTGCTCTGAAGAACTTGCGGGGGTGTTCTGCCACCTCTACAACCAGTCTCTCAGCCAATGCTGCGTCCCAAGGCTATGAAAGTCCTCAAACATCATTCCCGTGCCAAAGGAGTCGAATGCTACAGAACTTTATGATTTCAGGCCGGTTGCACTCACACCAGTTGCAATGAAGATGCTCGAGAAAATAATTAAAAGACACCTGATAAAAGAAGTTGAGCAGCATCTTGATCCCATGCAATTTGCATACAAAAACAACATAAGCGTGGAGGATGCCATAATCGTAATGCAACACAACATCAAAGAACACCTGGAAAAACCCAAGACCTATGTCCGAATCTTGTTTATTGACTTCAGCTCAGCGTTCAACACAATCAGTCCATCGATCCTCCACAGGAAGATGAGCAGTCTGCCAGTCAACTCTTTCAGTCGCCAATGGATTCTTGATTTTTTTCTAGATCGGCCTCAATACGTCACAGCGGGGAACTTTAGATCCCCCACCCTCACCGTAAGTACGGGTGCGCCCCATTGATGCGTCCTCTCCCCTTCCCTCTACAGCATATATACAAGCGACTGCATAGACAAATCAAATGACAATCTAATCCTGAAATTTGCCGATGACACAGCCATTATCGGACGTGTGAAAGGTTATGATGAAACGGCCTATAGAAAAGAAGTGGAAAGTGTCATCAGCTGGTGTGACGAAAACAAACTCATTCTAAACACAAAGAAAACCCAAGAAATGGTCATAAACTTTCAGGCCGATGACCAAAGTCTCAGACCAGTTCTGATAGGAGATGCAGAAATAGAAAAATTGAAAGACCTGAAATATCTTGGAATCACGACATCTGCTGACCTTAACTGGAGAACCCACACCACAAGTTGTGTGAAAAAATGCAGTCAGCGTCTTCACCTTCTTCGGCAGCTGCGTCAGTTCGATATCGACGAAAACATATTGAAAACCTTTTATATCGCCACCATCCAGAGTATTTTGACTTTTGGATTTCTCGCGTGGCTAAGTAGTGCTCAAGCTGATGATAAGAAGAAACTCAAAAGAATTCAGAGAACATCTGAGAAAGTTATGAAGACTTCTGTGCCACCACTGGAAGATCTATACGCAGAAAGAGCGATGAAGAAAGCCGAAGACATCCGGAAAGATGTAAACCACCCTCTGAATCACTGCTATGAGATCCTGCCATCAGGGAAGAGATTCCGGACTGCAAGAACCCGAACGGAGAGGTTTCGGAAATCATTCGTCCCCGACTCCATAAGACTCTTAAACACGGCCAGACCGTACGCCCAAAGGGGCACAGTTCATTCCTTATAATATCAGTGAACAGCAACCAGTGCAGAGGAGGGAGGAAGAATGGGGTGGGGATGGGGTAAGGTGATGTCGGAAAAGGTAGGGGATTGAGCAGTGGAGAAAAAAAACAGACTAAGAAATGAGCCATGAAGATTGTTTTCTTTATGTTTGTACATAATCACACTATTTTTCACTGTTTCCATTTCTTAAAAAAGTCTTAATATTTTTAACAACTTTATGTATGTACATATTTTTGTCGTATCCCTTGTGTCTTATACATGTATGTACTGGACGAGACAAATTCCTAAAAAGGCGAATAAAGTATCTGTATCTGTATCTGTATCTGTAACGCAAGGAACAGATGCAAGGCTGAAGCGGTGATGTATTAGTTTTCAATTGACACACTACTACTTCGAACTCTGTATTTTCTCTGCTAAGCCGTTGTCAGCAACATCTACCACCACAGAACAGGGAGTGTTCCCTTCACCACTTGGAGACGTGATCGATGCAAACCATGGACGCGTTGCTTATGCTAGGATCCTGCAAGGACATAGCAGAAAACGCGATTCGAGGGCGTTTCTCACCTCGTCTATCACATAAGGAGGCACTTGCTCACAAGGAGGTTTGCCTCGTCTAGCCGCGAAAGCCCGGATGACCCAAAATGGCGGGGACCGTACGCAATTGGGTTGCTGTCCATAGACATCAGTGCCTGTAAATAGCTTCTCACTGCCCGATAATGAAAACGTGTACACACATGAAAGTAGTTGCTGTTTGAGTGTTCATTTGTATATTTTGAGAAATATGTATATAGATTATTTCTGTATAAACACTTTAAAAAATTTGGTTGATATTGGTTCGATACATGAAGCACCGTGCATGTCCACTCTCAGAATTGTGTCCCTTGAATTGGTCACTGTGTATCAAGGCACAACATGTTCGTCAAAGCTATCTACAATTGAACCCGGGTTGCTTTCTTTGCTTTGAAAAAGTTCCCGTGCCAGTGGAGATGTCACCATAGTGTGTTCTATCAAGTAATAAGGTGCTGTGGTGTCTGTATCGTCAGTTATTTCGTCTATCGGCAACTTCCTCACCGACTCTCGCGCCAAGGCGCAGCTATGTTCAATCGGACCTCCGCCTTGCCAATTGATAATAGGCCGTTTTTTAGAAACCTTTCGATGCTTGCCTCGCCCTCGCCTTGCTCTCGAGGAACCAAGTAGGCTAAGCAAATCCCATGCTGCGCCAGACCAACATCCCTCTCGGATTGCCGGGACGAGTACAGCGGAAGGGGAGAGAACTGTATCTCGCAAGCGGGAGACCGGGAGGTCAGCAGACAACTCTCTAATAATATTATGAACATTCGCAGATCGTCTCGAAGTGAAGAGTTAGCAGACTGGTTTTGTGCTTGCTGTGCGAGACTGCTCCTAATTCCTGGCGCGATGCACCGTTGATTGACTTTTTTCATGTCAAACTGCGCGTTCCATCGCAAGACTTG
>JAWQFJ010001401.1:0-27500 GCA_034096865.1 Theodoxus fluviatilis
ATGAAGGGAAGGGTTGAGGCAATGTATGGGTGAAAGACGCTGTTTAAATTGATACCATTACTTTTAGCTTCGGTGTTTTACCGAGTCGTTGTAGTTGTAGTTGCTGACTCCAGTCTCAAAAATTGGCACGAGTTGTGCATCGTCCTTGTTTTTGTTTTCTTACCATGCCTTAGAGTCATCATAAAAGCTGTTTCCGTTATTGACAGTGATATTGACAGGGTATCAGCAGGTTGCTTCATCCTCGTCTCTGTTCTGAAATAATGACTTTCTGTTTGGAAGTAGGAATGGCCGGAGACATGTTCACCGGGGTGAAGCTAAAAATAGGAGCATCCACGTGAGAGTCTCCATCTTTGAAGGAAAAGAAGAACTGGAACGCATATAATAGAAGACGTACGCGTCCGTACTTATTGAGGAATAAGGTACCAAAAAGCAACATCCCCTGAGCGACAAACTCCTGGACCTGGGCGATTTCAACGCCAGAGTAGAGAAATCCAGGGAGGATTGGAAAGGTGTCCTCGACCCCCGCGGCGTAGGAAAGGCAAACAGTGACGGACTACTCCTCCTGAGCATGTGCGCCGAGCACGCGCTGTGCATTACCAACACGGTCTTCCGGCAAGCAGACAAGTACAAATCAACCTGAATGCACCCACGATCCAAACAGTGGCAACTGATACACTACATCATTGTCAGGCAGAAGGATATCCAGGACGTCGGGATCACACGGGCCTTGAAGAGAATGTTGAAATGTATGCTGTGTTTATTGACTTGATAAAGGCCTTCGACACTTCGTCACTGTCATCGACACTGCCCTCTGAACAATGCCAGCACGCTATGATCTCGCAAATTCATTCAGATCATCATGCTTATTCACGATGGCATGACTGAGCAGGCCCTGACAGACGTTAACCAGTCTGAACTCTTTGTAAATGCAAATGGAGTGAAGCAAGGCTGTGTCCTGGGTCCAGTCTTCTTCACCCTCTTCGCCACCTGCCTCCTGAGGCAAGCAGTGCAGGACTCCCACAAAGAGTGCTCATCCGGTGCCGCTTTAATGGCTCCATTGTTTTATATCTCTGGCGTCTCAATGCAAGGAACAAGACACACATTGCTCTTATTCAAGAAGCACTGTTTGCAGACGTCTGCGCTCTGATGGCACACAGCTCCAGAGACCTGCAGACGTGCTTTACAAGTGTGCCTAAGCGTCAAGGCGTTTTGGTCTGACCATCAGCCTCGGGAAAAACAGAGGTCCTCTTCTAGCCGGCTCCAGCCAGCACTAGCCAGCACTGCACCCTCACCATCAATCTATCTGGAATGTATGGAACTGAGGTCATTCGACAGCTTCAAGCACCTGGACAGTGCCATTTCGAATGACCGCCAACTCGACAAGGAGATCACTGTGAGGATCAGCAAGGCAAGGCAAGCCCATGGAAGACTTCGCTGCAGAGCTCTTAATCACCACAATGTATCCCTACCCACCAAGCTTAAAGTATATGAAGCTGTTGTCCTCATTTCCCTCCGTTGTGGGTGTGAGACCTGGATTGTATACCGCCGACATATTAGACAGCTGGAATGGTTCAACTTGCATGTCCTTCGATCCATCCTGAGCATGCGATAGCAGGACAAAGCGAATTACACTACTGAGGCAATGCTACTGTCGTCTCAACTCAGATGGCTGTGTTACCTCATGAGGATAAGCAACAACCGCATCCCGAAGCAGCTATTCTTAAGCGAACTGGCACATGGAAGAAGAAAAGTTGGTCAGCCGCGCAAGCGCTATAGAGACGAACTGACGGAAGATCTGAAATGGTGTGGTATTGGACCGCACGAACATCAGGAGGCTGCGCAGGATCTCCCCGGCTGAAGAGCAATCACTCGCAAGGCACCCGCAGCGCTGGAGGAGGAGCGTCGCCAGCATCACTGCACGCAGCCCATGAGCGGCGACACAGAGCGGCGACACAGAGCGGCGGCAGCCCCCGTGACAGTCACGGACTTCCAGTGCCCCACCTGCTTTAATTTTTGCCGCTCCAGACTGGATCTGCAGAGCCACGAAACGTTCCATAGGGATGGGAGCGGAACCGGTCATCCTTGAAGCAAAGGACAACCGAAAAAGACTGTAGTGCATAAACCTCGGGATGACTCGCGGCACACGACGGCTGTGATGGATAATTGCGAAGGCATGCCGTCGAGAAACCCCCTTATATCATGCTGACTTTATCTCACAGAAAGTTGAATGATTTTGTTAATGATGTATGTTTTTAAGAAATGTGTTGAAAATAAATTGTAAAGAATTTGTTTCGAAATTTTTACAGGCGAGTTTGACGGTGATTTGAAGCTGTTTTGGCTTCGAAAAGCACACCTCGCAAATGCTCAGCGTCTCTCTTTCAAAGCAAGTAAACTTCGTTTTCGTCCTATCAACTGCATGCCTTTACACAGCAATCTACGGTGGCATGTTTAAAAAAATTTAGATTTAGCGGTTCTCCGGAGTTCGATTGCAAACATCGAATAACGCACTGTCGCGAATAAACGTTTCGATCTAGCCTTGACACGGATTGTCACCCTCTTTAAGGTAAGAATCAATTAAACTATTTATCATAGAATTGTTCTAAGTACTGTGAAAGTTCATACCTAGCGTCAGCTGCTACTAAATGCATATCATCGACAATCACTCAGGGGGGGGGGGGGTTCTTGCCTTGGGCAAAGGCTGTTGTTATTTGTTGACTCCACCCAAAAACCAAGGCTACAGCAAAATGTTGTTATGTTGTACTGTTAAGTGGGGATTATCTTCAGCCGTGGTAAGCTCCTAACATAACAACTGGCATTCTCTGGAGACAGAGATCAAATCCCCTGAAGACGGAGTGTGGCTGCCTATATGGCGGGGTGTTCAAAAACAGTCACCCACTTGGGTGATCCTGGGGGTGTTTAGCCCAGGTACGCAACAACAACAACAACTCAGGGGTTGTTTGCCGTCTGAACATCGTTGATTTTGTCCATGTTGATATGACATTTATGAGCGCAATGGATTAATCAAAGAGACCACAAAGATCAATTTTAAGCTTGGCTTGAACCATTTTAACGGCTTTTTGTGGAAGAAACATGAAGCCATTGCTGCTGCTTTACTTTAAATGTCAAATTCACTGCTTGTGGGAGAGTTGCCTCTCTTGATTTATATCGTTTAGTCTGTGTATTACATTTTACACGCTAGGAAACTTTGGGTGAACATGAACCAAGTCAGTAATCAGGTTCAGTGATGCATTATTACGTTCTATCTCTCTCTCTCTCTCTCTCTCTCTCTCTCTCTCTCTCTCGATGGGAAAGGATGAGGTGGGGGTGGGGTTGTCATTTGATTAAGTGCGTGTGCGTGTGTGTGTGTGCGTGTGTGTGTGTGTGCGTGTGTGTGTGTGCGTGTGTGTGTGTGTGTGTGTCGTGTGTGTGTGTGTGTGTGTGTGTGTGTGTGTGTGTGATGACTCTTCGTTTTCCCCATCCCCTTCAAAAGTTGTTTCTCCAATCTCCAGCATTCTAAATTGAGCTTAGCAACTGAATGCTTCCTGAGCTGGGACTGGTTTATTTGTACTGCAGATAATGACTTTTGTCATCATTTCCGGAGGCATATCCTTGCGAGAAGAATACCAAATCTTCCAGAACAGTATGGCACCAGCAGCAACAATCAGGGCTCCTACAAGTTGCTGCTATCACACCGAAGGAAAAAAAATCTAGAGGATGTAGATAGATTTGGTATTAAAGTGGGATGGGATTGGTTATTTCTTAGTTTGGACAAACAGCTTTAGATATTATTTATCTTTATATTCTATTGTTTTTCACAATGGATAGGAGAGCAACCCCAAATCCAACACATGTTTAGTATTGCTACAATGTCCTGTCTAAAATACATGTATCTTGTCACATGCACACCTTTCACACTTGCGTACTGGAAATATATTTCAACATATTGACTTAAGGCAATATAAGCAAGATGCATGATTATGATGTGAGGTCATTAGTATTGCATGACACAATGTAGAAATGGAGGAAACGGTGCTTCTTGTTATGCCCATTGTAATCTAAGTGTGACTTGTGTTTGCAGGTGGAGAGCTTGTTCAAGACATATTTCCCGGATCAGGACTTCCACTAGACCATGCCGTGGGATTGATCTAAAAGGCAGAGGAAAACTGAGAACATTGGAAGGAAACTTCATCTTGATCATGAATTTTACAGTTGACATTGTGTCAGTTTATGGCCAAGTCAGGGCAGAACCTGCTGTGAAGAATCTTGAGGAAGCCTGCACTGAAATGAAGTCTCTGTAAAATGGTCTGAAGTACAGGGCAAGAAGGCATTGTGTTTTGCAAATCCTGTGTATATTCAGTGTTGAAATAGAGACAGTGCAAGTGACTGTATTGTGATAGTGCAGATGACTTCACATGTAGATTATTTAACTACATGTGCATATTTGTCCTTTTCTGCTCTAATGTCACGATTTCAAGCCACAAATTGTAAATATTCTTCTGCAATACATTGCATTAAATGCATTATTCTCCAGAGAGATCAATCATGCAATTGGTGAGATGGTTTGGTCAGTGTAATTTTTAATGCAGTACAGCTTTGTAGCACAGAATCAGTGGAAGCGTCACTCCTCATCACCTGAGTAGTAATAGAAGTTGTTAGAGTATAAACCATATCTTTGGCATGCTTTTGATAGGAAAATGGATGGGGGTTTCTTTCATTCTGTGAGTGTAGCTGATAGCATAGAGCTTGGTGAGCATTTTTGGAGATGATACATTATATTTCAAAGTAGACACGTTCTGGCTCGTACAAGGATGACCGAATATATGAATTTTCGTGTGCCAGAACGTGTCTACTTTGAAATATAATGTATCATCTCCAAAAATGCTAATGCCACGATATACAGTGATAAGATTTTTAATTATTATATATTTTTATTTATGCAGGTGATAGGAAAGAGCCTAATGATTATTTTGATATATAATAAATCATTGTTGTCTTCAATGTTGATGAGTTCTGGCTTGTGGAAAGATGTCAACAACGGGGGATTTTGCCCCAAAGTGAATTTAGAAAATGTTCAGTGCAACATTCCATAAAACTGTATTGGCTGGGAACTCTAAAAATTGAGCTCTCTTAGTAAGTAAATTTAAATAAGAAAAATATGTTTATGGTGTGATGTTTATATATTTTGAAAAACAGCAGCTCCAACGGACGTCGTCATGTTGCGGCCATTTTCTTGGTAACACATATTTCGTTTTGGCCCATGTTTGTGGTTTAGTATCTGCCTGGGGAAAAGGCTTGAACCACAGTTGTTTCGTGTGCTACTTTGAATGACAATGAAAATTGAGAAAAGGAAATAAGAGTAATGTGTGATTATTTGTGAGGGTACAGTGGCTGTGGGAAAACGGCAAATTTTACATGTGAAAATTATTCTGCTCAATTATGGGGAAAAGCGGCATACCGTTTTGAAAAATCGTCACGCAAGAATGGTTTGAATATGACTGTAATCAGCATGGAAAGTTCCTTTAGAATATTCCATCATCAAACCACTAAGTCCATTAAACTAATTCGCTTGGAATACCTATTGGAGCAACATGTGTCTTGCTGAATACGCTTGTTCGGCACGTGTTGCGGGACATTTGGCTGTGGAGTAAAAGCTTCCATAAACCGGCCACACTAGTGGACTTGTCCGAGGAGAGGGGTGCGAAAAAGACAGCCAAGCTGGAGGAAAACATAACCTGGCGGGGCATAACATCTGATTGGCTGCTTTTTTACGAGTTTTGTTTTATATCGTCAGATTATTTTGTCATTCTCTGTATGAATCACTGCGAATTCGCTGAGTAATGACCAACCAATATCGCTTGCCAGTCAAATGCTTTTGCTTGCTTGCTTGTATGGCCCGCCAGCTTGGGCGGCTTTCCACACCCCTCTTCTTGGACGAGTCCACTAGTGTGGTGTGGTCCGTTTATGGAAGCTTTTCCGCAGTGGACAACTCAACAAAGAAGTTTGACCTTTCAACTCTTGCTCTGATGCCCCATACGTTTCTGGTTTCCAGTGATCATGACTGACATGCACGTGTAGGTCAAGATGACGAAAAGACTTCGAACGGCCTTTGTTCATGAAAGAATCCGAATTAATGGATGCTGTGGTGAAGATAGTGCCATCAATGATGAGGTTTCCACTTTATCTTGGAAATGCTGTTTTTGCTACCGCTGGTGCTACTGATGATTGTGGTGATGGTGGTGGTGGTAGTACTGCTGCTGCTGCTGCAAATGATTATCAGTATCATGACGATGTCAGTGATGATGGAAATGATGAATTCTGACAGAAGACGGTGATGTATCATGTATCAACAACACATTAGGAGCTGAAAAACAAAAGCGAGCTGTGATTCCATCACTAAGGTGGGGGCGTTTATTTTAGAGGGAAAATATTGGAGACGACGTAAGGACGCAAGAGGACGAAGAGGACAACAAAGGCAAGAAAGAGGAACGTGAGCAATTCGGGTGTTACAAAGACATCATAACGACAGAAAATCCAGACGAAAACGTTTGCCATCAAATCACCTGCATCACTACGACCGGACGTAAATCACACGAGTTGACGGCATGTCGACTGCAACTCTGCCGTCGTGTGTTCCTTTGCTCTGGGAGATACGAAACATTGGCAAAGCAAAATCTGCTGTGATCCAGACGTTTGTGTCGTAAGCCACCTGCTTTGGCTTGACCTTTCCATGCTTTGGGCAGCAACCCCATTTTTTCTCACCTTTGATGATTGTAAAGCGATCGACCCCATTTTCCCCCAGGCTCTCTTTTGGGTTGTCAGAGTCTGTTGGTTCCGGGGAGCAGAAAGCTTGATTCCGTCCCACCGGGACTCCAAACAGCTGCAGCATGCGATCTTACCATTTGTCAACTCAGAAGCCACATGTTGTTTCTCTTTTTTTTCTTACGTCGCCTTCTGTGTTCGAATTAAAAAAGGGGCCGTTTTCTGCTGCTTCTGTGATGGTAGATACTCCACTGCACACTCTCAAATTCCCTGTTCTTTTTCACCTGTTCCTGTTTCTCTGCTACGGCGTTTCCGTTCCTATGTGTGTATGCATTTGTCTGTCGCAGTAAAGGTACTGGTTTTACATAGAGGATTGTCAACCACGTGTGGGGCACAAGCAGCTTTACAAAAGTGTGTGTGTTTGTGTGTGTGTGTGTGTGTGTGTGTGTGTGTGTGTGCGTGCGTGTGTGTGTGTGCGCGCGCGCGTGTGTGTGTGTGCGCGCGCGTGAAAAACTTGTCGCAACCCCTATTCTTTGACAGTAGACACTTCAGACGGCGTCAGACATTTTGAGGATAAACTTTTGCTTACCCTTGACAACAAAAAACACCTGCGACATTCTTTGATTTGACACAGGCCTAGTCTGCCCTAGCTGCCACAGAACGTTTACGTCTCCTTTGGGCTGCAGTCTCATCTTCGGCGTCACTGACGTCGAAAATCAAAGGATCACAGCCTTCTTTCTCTCTCTCTCTCTCTCTCTCTCTCTCTCTGTGTGTGTGTGTGTGTGTGTGTGACTCTCTCTGTCTCTCTCTCTGTCTCACTCTCTCTCTCTCTCTCTCTCTGTCTGTCTCACTCGCTATGTCTCTCTTTCTGTCTCACTCTCTCTGTCTCTCTCTCTCTGTCTCTGTCTTTGTATCTCTCTCTGTCTCTCTCTCTCTCTCTCTGTCTCTGTCTCTGTCTCTGTCTCTGTCTCACTCTCTCTCTCTCTGTCTGTCTGTCTCACTCGCTATGTCTCTCTCTTTCTGTCTCACTCTCTCTGTCTCTCTCTCTCTGTCTCTGCCTCTGTCTCTCTCTCTGTCTCTCTCTGTCTCTGTCTCTGTCTCTGTCTCTGTCTCTGTCTCTGTCTCACTCTCTCTCTCTCTCTCTCTCTCTCTCTCTCTCTCTCTCTCTCTCTCGTCATTTGAAATGTATGTTCTTGTTTCAGGGTATATTCGTCTCAGTCCTGTACTGCTTCATGAACACAGAGGTACGTGTGCAGATTACTAAATCTACGCTAAACATAACGTAGCAGCCAGTCATACGTTGACAGCAGCACAATTGCGATTACGTTCTATTCTACATGAACAGTTAGCTGAGCATTAATAATTTCCACACCCCTTGTGCTAGCAGGGGCGGATCTGGGGGGGGGGGTGCAATGGGTGCAATTGCACACCCCCCAGCGGGACAAAAAAAAGAAAAGAAAGAAAAGAAAGAAAGAAAGGAAAAAAAAGAGATATGTTGATAATGTAGTAATGTAAATGTAATTGCACCCCCCCCCCAAGCAAAAAGACAAAAACAATGAGAGAGAGACTCAGGGAAAGAGATGTTGATAAATATTGGAATGTAAATATAATTGCACCCCCCCCCCCCTCCTCGGCTTAAAAAAAAAGAAAGAGAGAAGCTGATAAATATAGTAATGTAAATGTAATTGCACCCCCCCCCTCCCTCGGCAGAACAAAAAAGAGAAAGAGATGCTGATAAATATAGTAATGTAAATGTAATTCCACCCCCAGCCAAAAAACTAACTAAATAAATTAAAGAAATAAAATACATAAACAATGATAATACATTAAAAAAATGGAAAGAGAAATATGTTGATAAATATAGTGATGTAATTGCACCCCCCCCCCCCCCCCCAGCCAAAATAAAAAGGGGTGGGTGGGTGCAGAGAGAGAGATGCTGATAAATATAGGAATGCACTAGTAAAATTAAATGTAATTGCACCCCCCCCCCTTACACACACACACACACACACACACACACACACACACTCACACATACAGCAAAAAAAAAAGAAAAAAAAAGAGAAAGAGAGAGAGAGAGAGCCTGAGAGATGCTAATACAGGAATGAAAATAGACATTCCAGATGCTGTCAACAGATTTGCAACAAAATACAACACAGTCATGCGCCTTCAGCCACAGAAAATGTTGTCACATGATTAGGCCTATGACTAGGCAAATTCCTCCATGTGTGTGTTTATTCAATGTCTCTAGACTGACCAGGCCTGACTCCCACAACAAACTGGTTACAGATGTCTTCTTACATATTCGGAATAAAGATTATTAAATTCGAGGTATGATCTTGTTGCAAAGACTTTTTCCTCATGTTGTTTTTGTGAATTGTGATTCTTTATTATTAACATCGAACTTATTTAGCACTGTACATTTTCGAGCATGTGCTTCCCAAGAGAGAGACAGTTGGTCCTATCTCCACCCCCCAACACATCAGTGGCAAAATGTATCGCCTGAAAATAGCACTTTACACGCTCAGATTGCACCAGATTGCACCATTTTGCTTCCTTTTTTAAAAAAAATTCCGGGGGGGCATGCCCCCGGACCCCCCTAGCATGCTCGGCGCTTCGCGCCGTCGGTTCGGCGCTTCGCGCCTTCGCTGATAAGATACAAAACAAAACAAAAAAGAACTTTGCACCCCCCCCCTTTCAAAACCCAGATCCGCCCCTGTGCTAGGATCATCATTCGTCAATGAAGAGAGAACAGGATGTGTGTGTGTGTGTGTGTGTGTGAGAGAGAGAGAGAGAGAGAGAGAGAGAGAGAGAGAGAGAGAGAGAGAGAGAGAGAGAAGAGAGAGAGAGAGAGAGAGAGTACACACAGATACACACGGTCATACCGACAGAAAAGTACACAGAGTAAGCGAAACACTCTCTCACACATTCACATATGCGCGCGATCAGACATTTGCAGAGACCGAGTGACTGAACAAAAGGGACATTTGCGACAGAATGACAATAACGGAAAGACAAGAAACAAAAACAATGAGTCCTTTTTTCAGGTGCGGACGGTGATCAGGAAAAAATGGTACCGCTTTCGTCTGAATCGAGCGATGAATTCTCAGATCCGGAGACGGAGTTCAAGGACGTCTTCTTTGTTTTTTTCTCAGACAGAGGTAAGTGCGGAGCGAACTTTGATCCCTGCTGAAAGAACGTGCTTAATGAAAGGTTTGGACAAGGGAGGTTAAACTGGAGTGGGCTTGTTTGTCAGAGAGAGAAAATGGGATTGGAAGAGCGAAGGAAAAGGAAGGGAAGAAGAAAAGACAGAGGAGGATGTGGTGGTCGAAAGGGGAGTGTAAATTAGACTCTCATGGAATGGGAGAAAGAAGGTCGTGCATGAAGTTTTATTTGCGGACAGCGTGAAGGTTTGCGTTTTCACTCTTTCATGGATACATCCCCATTGCGCCAGTTTTTTGTAGCACCTAGGTAGGGCTCCAGTTCCCTACGGGTGGCTTGGATCTCAAAAGAGCAGCGAAAGTGACTGGATTTACATCCATGTAAATGTTGCACAGCAGTTGGGTCTTCATGGCCGGGGGTAGTCTCGACGACCACCGCAGTCTCTGACAGCTTGGACCTCCCCAAGCTGAGCTACTGGAGTGCA
The DNA here is from genome assembly GCA_034096865.1 of Theodoxus fluviatilis. Lineage (NCBI taxonomy): Eukaryota > Metazoa > Mollusca > Gastropoda > Cycloneritida > Neritidae > Theodoxus > Theodoxus fluviatilis. The sequence goes on from JAWQFJ010001401.1 coordinate 10,406, forward strand.
CCGCGAATTCCCGGCTCTCAGATGGAGGGTAAAAAAATGACACACAGCTCATTCCACAGAAGGCACGTAGAAACAGGGGCCCGTCGTAGGTTTCTGCTGCTTTCCTATCGACTTCTGCCATTCGCTTTGGCTGTTTAAAACTAAGACAGCTCATATTCATATCTTTTTGTGAGTGTCGTTTGTTATGACAACTACCACCCGTACTTTGCAGAACATTTTCTCCTGAAAAAGTATGTTTGTCCAGTAGCCTTCTGCCTCCACATCAAGAGCTTTCTTCTCTCATCTGTGTTTCCGTATGCGCGGAAGAAAAACATGAATCCTCCATGGACATTATCTGAAACTTATGGTTATGGAACCTTCGGGTTTCACTCCATTCTTCGATCATCGCCAGCCTCCAGCACAAAATATAAAAATAGTGGAAATTCATCATCTTCTCCTGATTTTGACGTTTTTTGATATTGTCCTGTTTGTTTCTTGTGGAGCACTGGAGCCCTTCTCCAAGCATTGACATGGCGAAGTCCTGAAGGCTTATTTTTGCCTCTCCCGAGACTGCAAGCAAGGCTTTGAGTTGGTTCTTCTTTGTGTTATTGTTAATGTGTTACCGCTTTCCATTTGCTCTGGGGATTCTCACTCTAGTCCACGGTAGGCGTTGTTGGTTTGTGCAAACTACACCCCACCTGCCTTGAGACGCATTCGGCGTTCAGCGGGGTCGTTTTTTCCTTGTAGACAATTAAGGCAGACAGAGAAGACGAACAACAAGGCAATAGCCTTGACATTATATCAGTCATTTATCTTTTTCAGTCCTTTTTGCCACGGTAATAATCACATTTTAATTGATGTCATCCGGAAAGTAAAGTAATTCATTCATCCATGCATCCGTCCGTTCGTGCGTGTCAGTCCGCCCGTCTGTCCACCCGTCCTTCCATCCGTTCGTCCGTCCGTCCGTCCGTCCATGCATCTGTCTGTCTGTCGCAGCTAACATAATCCGTAATCCAGGTGATGACATGATTTAGGTCGCTTACTAAACAGCGTCAATCGTTTGCTCCGGAGATGAATGCACTCTTTGCAAAACAGACTTGCGGAATTACAGAGATGCGTGCTAATATGTCGAAGGCATAATGTGAGCGATTAATTTTACCATGATTTAATCCGACGATGAAATCAATGGGCGATTTTGTGTGTGGAAGGCATGACGAGCAAGAAACGCATCGGCACTGAGCACTCCAGCTTCCTTCTGCAAAGTGCTGGACTTTCACTGCCTCTCTCCATTTAAAGATCAAGGTGTATCTTTATGACGCAAAGACGCGCTATTTTAAAATGAACCATATTTACTACAACTTCCAAATTTGATAGACTTATCGCGTAATTTCTACTCAATAACGAGCAGTCGAAAGCCGAAGTTTCTTCAAACTATTGTTGTTTTAATGCCGTTTATAGCGCTATGGGGGTCCTACCTTTAATGGTTTCCATCGGCAATCACACGATCGATTACCTGTGTTGGCAGCCTGGAACTTCGAGTCTGACTGCGTTCTTTGCTCCAAGAAACCGTCATTTCATGAGGGTGCTTCAGTTTTCTAGAAATCTCGATCCTTCCATGGTTTCAGTGTTTGTTACTCAGTCAATCAAAGATATTTCTGTAATGTTGCAGAGAAACATGCATACACTATTACAAGATGTAACATGGTCAATACAGATGCACTAGAAAGGGAAAATCTACCAAACTTTAATGGGACTTACAAAGAAGAGGTAAATATTTCCCGTCGTTTTCCAGTCAAGCTTTATTGATAATTCATGTTCAGTCCAGTGACTGCTTACAGAGACGAAGACTTTTCGAAGAGCTATTCTGTCTTTCTCTTTTCCCTCTTGTACCAGACATTTTGCTTGCCTTGAAAACCAAGAGGCTCGCATTCAAGAGTACAGTCATTCAAGATAATCGCAGGCATTGTATCAATACATGAACTTACAACTACAGCAACATACTCATTCGCGGAAGAAACACAAAAGCTTCACTTCGACTGAAACTTCTCCATACTGCCTTGCATTCTTGCTGCACATTCCTACACATGCAATAATTTCCGGGGGGTGGGGGGTGAGAGAGGGGTGGGGGTGAGGAGGTTGATCTTCAAACAGGGGTAGTTCGCTCAAACTTCATCTGTAGTGTACATGCTTTTTTACCAAGCCGTATTACATGTTTGAAATATGAATTTTTGTCTGGCGAACCAAACAAATTATCGATATTATTTAGACGTAGGTCACTATTTGTTAAACCACAAAGAAAAACACGTATTAGTTTCCACAAGGCTTCGCTAAATGGACAGTCAATGAAGAGATGCTCAAATGTTTCAGTTTCTGTCAAACATTGATCTGAACAATCATTAAATAAATAGTCATCGAGAGAGACAATTATATTTAATAGTCTATGCTGAATGTCCCTAAGTTTTACTTATCTTGTTGTTGCAAAAGGAATGAGATAAAACGGCCTCCGCGAAAAATCATTTACTTCTAATCTTTCCCCCAAGTTATTTGTGAAGTAAATTTTTGAGAATATTCAATAAAAATCATATAATACATTCTTGCATGATTCGCCGTAGGTAATAAAAGTGTCAATGATATTGTGCATTCAAAATGAAGAATTAAGAAATTTGAAGGGTTAAAACTTCAGTTTAAGCTACAAGGCCACTTTTTAGAGTATGCTAAACTGATGAGTACATGTATAATCTCGGCACACTGTAAGAGTAGCCTCTCAACAGCAAGATCAAGTAGTGCGGTTCGTGAATTTGTACCGCCTGTTTGAACCTTTTTACAAGAAATAAAAACCTGTTTTGTCTTTGAATTGCAAGTTATTCCACAATGGCTGATTAGGACAATCACTTGTCAAAAAGTACCGTACACATTTTTTTTAATTCACACACTCATTCCAGATTTCGCAAACCTGCATCCAGAGTAAATTGTTCATTTTGCCGATTGTTGTCTTGTTAATACACCCCCCTGTTTCACTGAATGTATTGATGTCAATTACTTTACCGAAAGCAAAGGCCAGCTCAGATGTTTGTTCTATTCTGTTCATTCATGTAAGATTTAGTGCAGTTTCATATGCATGAAGGTCAGTCATCTGCAAGCCTCCTCCAGCACATGATTGAGTAATGACAGTTTCCTTTATCTTGCCAATTTCCCCCATCCCCCCCCAACCGCTCACTCATATAAAGGCATACAATTCCTTCTGGAGTTCACTCATTGTGAAAGTGCTGTGGTCGAGGAATGTTCATGAAGAAATATGTCAATTTTGATTTTGCCAGCGACTTGACTAATGTAACTTCCCCGATCTTAGTTAGATTCCTCTATCTTCAAATACGAAGCAAAGTTTTTATTTTCTTTATTTAGATGTTGGTAATTCAATTCAACCATATCTGTTCCAAATACTTTGAATGGTTTAGTCGTCCAGTTTAGTCTAACTTCAGTGTACAGACGCGCCACTGATTTTGCCATGGAAGCTATCCACACTGTCTTGGTTTTCTTAGTATTCATCTTTTGTCCAGACATCCTTCTAAATGTGTCTAGTGCCCGAAGAGTGGCACTCAGAGACTGTTCCCAGCCATCAAGTAGAAATTCTGTGTCGTCAGCAAACTGGCAAATTGTGTATTCTTTGTCATTTATTTGGATGCTTTTTATGTCCTTATTCCTGCTAACTAAAATGATCAGCACCTCCGCAAACAAAGGATATCCGTCTTGTGCTATCCATTACTGGAAAGGGATTTGTGGCCATTTTGAATCATGCAAGAATTTGCTCTTTTGTTAATGTTTTAACCCAAGTTATAAAGGAGTTTCCAAAACCAAAATAAAAGAAGCATTTTTCTACAAAGTTTGAGGATATGGAGTCAAAGCTCTTTCAAAATCCACAATCAACAAAACTCCTTTTAAAAATGTTGCTCCATCGAGTAATGAATTACATCATAGATTCTCCCCAGTAGCAAGAAACTCCCAACGGAGCGAGGCAGCAGACGGTCTTCAGAGGAAGAGCCCCCGTCAAGTGTTTCGGCTCTCTAAAGGCCCTTTAATTTTTAAAGTGTTGCTCCATCGAGTAATGAATTACATCATAAATAATAAGCCTTACATTCTCCCCAAATATACCTTTAAGGAAATCGCGTTGTTCCTTGCTGATCCATGTCGGAATAAACCCTTGAATTCTATTAACAATGCTTCCGGAAGCCATTTAAAATATCACATTGAGTAGTGATAACGGGATCCAGTTTTTAAGAAGTGTTCAATCACAATCTCTCTTCGGTATGCAGGTCATTATGCCTTGTTTTTGGATCACCAGCAATTCTCTTCTTTCGTACGCCTCGTTTAAACTCATACAATTAATTATTTTCATGTTCAACTCCAGAGCGAAGCCGTCAGTTCCATGAAATTTGTTGTTGGACATGCGCTCAAAGTTGACGAGAGCTCTTTAAAGGCCAAAGGACCCTCCAGTTCTAGCATCTGTTCATTGAACAACTGACGTGTCTTTTCTTTCATTAGGTGCTCTTTTTTATATTGCGACTTTCCCACCCATTTATGGATGCTCAAACCGCACAAATTACCCCTTGGTCATCGGGTTACCTCTTTTTATCATTCCAACACCATCTCAACTCCCTGGGGAGCATGCAACCAGGCTGCGGATGAACGCGCCTAAGTTATATTTAACAATTTTCCAACTCAGCCCTCACAGGTACCCGTTTTACTCCTGGGTGGGGAGAAGCAATGTGGATGAACACCAACAAACTGATGCTCAACACAGATAAAACTGAAGTTTTACCTGTCGGTGCACCATCACGTCTTGGGCTTGTGGGGAGTGAGTCCACAGTCATTGGGGGTAGCTCTATTCCATTCAAGAGCTCAGTTAGGTATCTCGGTGTTCACATTGACCAGACCTTGTCCATGCACGATCAGATTAGCAGTACATGCCGGGCATGTTTTCTTGAACTGCGCCGTATTGCATCAATCCGTCAATACCTTTCGGACACTACCTGTGCTAGGCTAGTAACTACCAGAACCACGTCACGACTGGATTACGGCAGTTCAGTCCTGGCGGGTCTTCCGGCAGAACAACTAAACCGTCTGCAACGAGTTTAGAACAGTGCGGCACGTCTGGTTCTTATGAAGAGCAAGGGCGATCATGTGACACCCCTCCTGAAACATCTACACTGGCTTCCCGTTAATTTCCGCTGCCTGTACAAAATTGCTGTTTTGGCGTACCGTCATTTTGATTCAACCCTTCGGGCATATCTTTCGGCCTCCCTTTGTACCTAATCACCCTTCCCGTTCTCTCCGCTCATCAAGTGAAAAGCTTCTGAAAATTCCAAAACGTATTACCAAGTCTTTCGGAGAGCGTAGTTTCAGCTTCATTGCCCCTAGTGTCTGGAATTCCCTGCCGGCTGGCCTACGTGATGCACCAACTATGTCCATTTTCAAATCTCAGTTAAAAACCCATATGTTTCATCTTGCTTTTCTGTAACCTAATTGTTGTGGGGTTTTTTCAAGTCCTGGTATGATAGTCGTATGAGTGTTGTGCTATGTAGTATGGCTGTCGAGGGCGTTGTCGAGTAACTGCGTGTAAATGTGGCTATGCCCGCGCATTGAGTTCTTGCAGGAAATGCGCGTTATACATGCTATTTAGTAGTAGTAGTAGTAGTAGTAGTAGTAGTAGTAGTAGTAGTAGTAGTAGTAGTAGTAGTAGTAGTAGTAGTAGTAGTAGTAGTAGTAGTAGTAGTAGTAAAGCATCTTGCTCAAGGATGCAACTCTAGAATCTGTGCAGTTTCGAGCACAGCACCCGCTAGACGCAAGCGACTGCAGGTTTAGCGCACTAACGGCCACAAAGGTCTCTGGCCACTTGTCTTGCACCTCACAATCGCGATTTGTATACAGATCCCCATAATACCTCACTTGTTCTGCAAGGGATATTATGCCAACCTTTCAACTCATATCCATCAGGTAGCAAAATTCTACGATTTTTATTTCTTTATAGTGTCTCTTTTTAAGATTTAAAAAGTAGAAACTGCTGGTTCCCCCCCCCCCCCTACCATCTTCCTTTTGACTTAATCATTACTCTTTTAATCTTTTCCTCTCTCACCTATTCCAATTCTTTAAATTTTGCCTTCAGCAGGTTTGTTTGTACTTCATTGTTTCCTATTTTCCTCCCACCTCAAATTCTAGGTTGTTAGTATTTTCTTCCAATTCTTTTTTTCTTCTGTTTTCAGTCTTTCTTTAGCGTACTTTTTCGAATAATCTGGTGTTTTTTCCTAATACACAATAACATATAATCAACAAAAATATTGCAGATGCTGTCATGTTAATTTCTTCCAGAGCCTTTTTCGCAACATTTCACGAGAGTAGGCGAAGCTGCACATTCTTCGGCCACTTTCCTAATTGCATTCTGTACAAAATTAACATATTTCTTCTCCCGTAATAATTTGGCATTGCACTTCCAGAACCGCTTCCCTCTTTCCTCACTTTTCATAAAGATTATCGGGAGAGTATGGTCTGTTCGGTAACCAGCGCCAATATATGCCTTAGACACAGCATTTAGCTAATCCTTGTCTTTCTTTGAGGTTCGTTTGTTGTAATGGTTGCCATCCGTGTACTGGCATAGTTTTCTGCCATTAGGATCTTTATGTCCAAGGCTTTGCTTTCCTGTTGTGTTTGTCCACTGCATCTTTTTCCTTTAACTTTTCTTTTCCCTTTTATGCATTCAGATATGTACAACACACGCTTTCATTCCTCCCTTGAGAGTGACGCACGACAGCCAGCGCTAGAAGTTCCCATTCATGGCTGGAAGCCAGAGAGCGTTGCTTCCGGGTTCTTCTGCGGTAACTTGATAGTAGGCTGTCCTAAGCCGGAAGTACAAGTGGATCGCAGCTTCCTACGGCTCTGTCGTTATTTGACTTCGGTCTGTTTGTTTCCTGCCAATTTGACAGATAATCGAAAAAAAGATAGAAGAGTGCGTGAAGTTTTATGGCAAGTGTCAATCAGACAAAAAAAGTAATACTGAATTTGAACATCCAAGCAACAGTCGTGTGTGAAAGCTAATTTAAACCTTCCGTGGTGGAAACAACCATGACAGTCTTCACAGTGAGCCACGTGGTAATTGCATCCTCACAGCCGCACGGAACCAAGAGTCGCTTCCTTCTGAAAACGGCTTAACTTATTACCTACTCTCATTGAGAAGTTCAAATGCACCTTTCCATGCGACGATGGCTTATTGTTGTAAGATGAACTCTTGATACAGTGGTAAAGCCAGCTTTAGTTGGGTGGGCTTAATCACGATGAAGAGGGATGCTGAGACTCTTCAAGCCAGTTGTTGAGTGACGGGATTCCGTCTCATACACCGCGACGATCGACTCTTTGGAGCACTGACCGGTCGGTGAAGTAGGTAGCAGGTTGACAACGTCAGAAAATGGGCTGAAAAGTCACCAAATGAAAGTAGTGCCCTCAGCCCTTAAACCATGTCCCTGACTTTACTGAGATTGAATGTACTCATTCGGTGCCTCATTAAAAATATTCATAAACGGGGAATGCTGCGTGGCATTGTCATCTCAATCTAAGTCATGTAAGTTTAATTGTAAGGTCCCTCTCCTGCAGTTCAACAGACGAGCTGCCTGAGCAGCATTGAGTTACCGCAAGGAAATCCTGGTCTTTCTGAGGAAGAGCGTGCGAGGAGCTCCTAAACTTACTTTTACAGTACAGGACCCAACTGTGCCTCTGCGTCCGCCTTCAACTCCGATAGTGTGTTGTCTCCACTGCATGACAATGACTTCGGCCTCCGCTCTGTCTCCAGCTACAGCTGCAAAATTGGGGAGCTCTGTGTGTGTGTGTTTTCTTGTGTGTTTGTGTGTACGTGTGTGTGTGTGTGTGTGTGTGTGTGTGTAGGTAGGTAGGTGTGTGTGTGTGTGTGTGTGTGTGTAGGTGTGTGAGTGTAGGTGTGTGTTTGTAGGTGTGTTTGTGTGTGTAGAGGTGTGTGTGTGTGTGTGTGTGTGTGTGTGTGTGTGTGTGTGTGGAGATGTGTGTGTGTGTGTGTGCGTGCGTGCGTGCCTGCGCGCGCGCGCGTGTGTGTAGGTGTGTGTGTGTGTGTGTGTGTGTGTGGTGTGTGTGTGTGTGTGTGTGTGTGTGTGTGTGTGTGTGTGTGTGTGTGTGTGTGGTTGTGTGTGTGGATATGTGTTGGTGTATGTGTGTGTGTGTAGGTGTGTGCATGTGTGTATGTTTATGTGTTGGGGGAGGTGTGTGCGTGTGCATTTGTGCATACGTGCGCGTGTATGTGTGTGTTTGTGTGTGTGTAAGAATATGTGTGCGTGTGTATGTTGTGCGTGTGTGTGTGTATATGTGTGCGTGTGCTAGCGCGCGTTTGTGTGAGTGCGCATGCTTGCAAGTGTGTGTATATGTGCGTGCGCGCGCGTGTGTATGTGTGTGTGTTTGCGAGAGAGAGAGAGAGAGAGAGAGAGTGAAAGAGAGCGAGAGAGAGTGAAAGAGAGCGAGAGAGCGAGAAAGAGAGCGAGAAAGCGAGCGAGCGAGCGAAAGAGCGAGAGAGAGAGAGAAAGGGGGGGGGAGAAGTGTGTCTTTCATTACGTGATTGATTGATTGATTGATTGATTGATTGATTGATTGATTGATTGATTGATTGATTGATTGGTTGGTTGAGTGATTGATTGATTGAGTGATTGATTGAGTAATTGATTGGTTGATGGATTTATCCCAGTATGAAATACATTCGATACATGTACAGCATTATAAACAGTTTTTATATGTTCAAAGCAGAAACAATTATACATCATTTTTAATATGAGACAGAAATATTGCCCGAGTATGTAACAAAAAAAGGAGTAAACATATTTGCTTGCACAGTCACGTATTTCATGTATACGCCTTCCGGACTCAATCCTTACAACGGCTGCTCATCGAAAGACAAACTCTCTCTCTCTCTCTCTCTCTCTCTCTCTCTCTCTCTCTCTCAAAATGAGTCCTTTACAGTTTTCCTACCTTATGACGTCATTGACTAATGAGATTATAGAACATGGAAACATGGTGTACAACCAATGACAAATGGTCCTTTTTGCTGATGACATTGTTCTATTATCAGACACTGTTACAGGTTTACAGAACCAAATAGATCATTTAAAGCAAAGCAGCAAACAGACTAGGGCTAAGAGTAAACTATAGAAAGACCAAGGTAATGGCGCTTCGTCTGGGTGGACACTTGGCAAACTCAGAAGAATGGTACCTCAATGGCCAGAAACTTGAGGTTGCATGAGAGTACAGGTATCTTGGTGTGGTAATATCGACGAAGTTGAGCACGAATTCGGCCATGTTTGATCTTGTATGCAGAGGCAGAGCTGCAGTGTCTAGAATAACTAAGATTTTCATAAGGTTTACGCATGTAACCCCAGATGTATTTTTCTGGATTTTGGACTCGCAAGTTCACTCAATAATTTTATATGGTTCTGAAGAATGGGGCTTGAATGATACCCAAATGATGGAAAGTGTACATTTACAAATGCTAAAACATTAGGCTTGTTCAGGAGGTGCAGCGCTGCGAAGAGCTGCGCGTGTTTCACTCCTGAACAGCAATTTAGGGGCGTGATTCACTCAGCGCTGAGCAGCGCTGTGCATCACAGATCCGAAGTGATTCACACGATTTTCAAAATGGCGTCTTCGATCCCGCACTGGCCATCGATGCGTAAAGTAACCCTCAGAAACATCATTTTGGGACTGGAACGGGCTTTATTTGCCCCAAGCGCTCTGTATGCGCGAGTAATGGCAAGTAAGGATGACACAGTAGTGGACTTTATTCATGCAGAATACATTTAAACGTGCATAAACGATGTCTGTGGCAAAGAAAACACTTTCTTAGCGTCTAGCAACACAACATGGGGCGCAGAAGATTTACCTCCCTTGTAACAAGTGAAGCGCTGCACTAAATCTGTAGGTGTTCAGGAGAGGCAAAGAGCGCTCAATTGCCAACATGAAGCGCTCATGCAGCGTTTTATACTCCTGAACAAGCCTAGTGTCTCAATGTCAGTGCAAAAACACCTAATGCTATGGTCTATTGCATTACGGGAAGATATATTTTGCATATCAATACTGTGGTAAGATCTATTAAATACTGGCTAAAAATACTGAAAATGGACGATTGCAGATGTTGTTCGTCCGTCGAGTCGACGAGGACCACTCTAGTCATCCGGGGGGTTGCTGGGACTGGTTCTGTCTGTGTGTGCGCAGATGGCTAACGAGGCCGATCCTGGCACGGAAGGTTCGGGAACAGAAGGGACATGGGACAAGTGGGACGTCTCCAGGGGGGTTGACAGCATGGGCCTTGCGGGCTTGCCTCTTCTTTTCTGCGGCAGTGATCCTGTTTGCCTCGCATGTCTTGGCACCTTTGTGGATGGAAGAGCGCCAGGTGGATCGGTCCATTGCAGCCCGTTCCCACGTGTCTGGATTGATGGCAAAAGCTTTTAGTGAAGCTTTCAGGGTGTCTTTGAAGCGCTTCTTTTGCCCACCGTGGGACCGCTGGCCATGCTGGAGCTCGCCATAGAAGAGTCTCTTTGGCAGTCTCTCGTCTGGCATCCGGACTACGTGTCCTGCCCAGCGAAGCTGTGACTGCATCAGGAGGGTGAAGATGCTGGGGAGACCTGCTTTGGTCAGTACCACTGTGTCTGGAATTTTGTCCTGCCATTTTATGCCGAGGATCTTCCTGAGGCTTGTTGTGTGAAAGTGGTTCAGTTTTCTAGCATGGCGTTGATAGACAGTCCACGTTTCACATGCATATAGCAGTGTGGGGAGCACCACTGCCCTGTATACTTTCAGCTTGGTCTGAGTGGTAATGCCTCTTCTGTTCCAGACATTTGGATATAACCTGCCAAAAGTGGAGCTGGCTCTGGCAATTCTAATGTTTACTTCGTCATCGATGGTAGCATTCTGAGACAGTGTGCTGCCTAGGTATGTGAAACGGTTCACTGTGTTTAGTCTCTGGCCGTTGACAGTGATGTTGGGCTCAACGTAGGGCTTTCCAGGCGCGGGCTGATGGAGGACTTCAGTCTTCTTTGTACTGATCGTCAGACCAAAGTTTGTGCAGGCGTTGGAGAACAGATTAACGTTTCGTTGCATGTCGGCTTCTGAGACAGCGTTGAGGGCACAGTCATCGGCAAACAGCAGATCCCTGATGATGTCTGTCATAACCTTGTTTTTTGCCTGGAGCCTCCGCAGGTTGAACAGTTTGCCGTCTGTGCGGTACCTCAGGTTGACACCAACGTCCTCGTCTCTGAAGGCCTCTGACAGCATGGCGGAAAACATTAGGCTAAACAGTGTTGGTGCCAGGACGCAGCCCTGCTTGACCCCGTTTGTGACTGGGAAAGGGTCAGATGACTCTCCGCTGTCCTGGACTCTGGCCTGCATGCCCTCGTGGAATTGTTGCACCAAGACGATGAATTTCCTTGGGCAACCGTACTTGGCCATGATCTTCCACAGGCCCTCTCTACTAACGGTGTCAAACGCCTTGGTCAGGTCAACATAGGTGGAGAACAAGTCGGAGTTCTGCTCCTGACATTTCTCTTGCAGCTGCCTGGCAGCGAACACCATGTCGATGGTTCCTCGTTCTTTTCGGAATCCACACTGACTTTCAGGCAGGAGTCCTTGGTCAAGGTGGGCTGTGAGGCGGTTGAGCAGGATTCTGGCAAGGATCTTTCCTGCGATAGAAAGCAGTGATATGCCTCTATGGTTGTCACAAGCCTGTCTATTTCCTTTTCGCTTATAGAGATGTATAATGGAGGCATCTTTGAAATCCTGCGGAATCGTCTCTTGCTCCCACGTCAAGAGAAACAGCTGGTGGAGCCTTTCAGTCAGGGCTGTTCCCCCCTCCTTGTAGACCTCAGCTGGTATGGCATCTGAACCAGGTGCTTTGCCACTGGAGAGAAGACAAATTGCTTTCTGGGTCTCAAGCAAGGATGGGGGGTCATCCAGTGCTTCGTTGGTGGGCACTTGTGGGAGACGATTGATGGCTTCTTCGTTGATTGTCGAAGGGCGATTTAGGATGTTGTCGAAATGTTCGGCCCACCTCTTCAAGATCTTCTCTTTGTCTGTGATGAGTATGTTACCGTCTGCGCTGAGGAGGGGGTTTGATCCTGAGGACGTGGGGCCATACACTTCTTTTAAGGCGTTGTAGAAGTTCTTATAGTCATGCCTGTCTGCATATCCTTGGATCTCGTCGGCTTTGTTGCTGAGCCAATTGTCCTGCATCTGACGGAGCTTTTGCTGTACAGTTCTGCGTATGTTGTAGAACGCATCTCTCCTTGCCGTGGACTTGGGGTAATTGAGGCAAGCTTGGTGGAGGTGGTGTTTCTCATCCAGTAAATGCTTGATGTCTTCGCAGTTCTCATCAAACCAGTCCTTGTGTTTCCTGGTCTGGGGCCCCAGGGTCTCTGTAGCTGTGGTGTAAATCAGCTCTCTGAGTGACGCCCAATGTGCCTCCACATTCTGGTTGTCCGGAGAGGTGGATTTCAAGCGCTCTTCCAGAGCGTCCGCAAAGGACTGCTTGCAGCTGGCGGTCCTCAGCTTGCCAACATTCAGCCGTTTGGGGGCCTTTTCCCCTTGAGGGCGTCGTTTAGGCTGAATGCGGATGTTGATCTTGGAGATAATGAGGCGGTGGTCTGTCCAGCATTCAGCGCCGCACATGGACTTGGTCACTCGTACATCCTGCCTGTCCCTCTTCCTCACGATGACGTAGTCAATAAGATGCCAGTGCTTTGAGCGGGGGTGCATCCATGATGTCCGGTTACGGGTAGGTAGGCGGAAGATCGTGTTGGTGATTAGCAGTTCATGCTCAGCGCAGGTCTGGAGCAAGAGAAGACCGTTGCTGTTGCAGTGGCCCACTCCGTGATGTCCAAGGACTCCTTCCCAGGCAACGTTGTCCTTGCCAACTCTTGCGTTGAAGTCACCTAGCAAGATGAGTTTGTCCACCTTTGGAACATCGACAATGACAGTGTGAAGATCTTCGTAAAACTTTGCCTTCACTTCATCTGGGTTGGTCATGGTTGGGGCGTAGGCACTGATGATGGTGAGAAATGCTTCCTTCCAGCCATCAGTGGGAGTTTTAGGGTCATGAGCCTGTCGTTCACTCCCTTGGGAAGTCCAGCCAACTTACTGACAAGAGTTGTCCTAACTGCAAAGCCAACGCCAGCTTCCAGGTCCAAATCATCATCCACCAACGACGGAGGACAAGCTTCAAACAATTGGGTAACTGTCTTATGTTGCGCTTCTCGACTTTTTCGAGCTTTACATGACACAGTACTGTTTTCCACCCCCACATACATGTACTTAGAGCGATCTAGCAAAGATCTAGTATTCATGCAGTACGTGGAGACGCTTCGAGAATCGACCGGAACTAGGTGGTTCTACCTAACGCGTTGTTTTTCGACAGAGAGCGCCGAGGATAACTCCTGCAGGGTACGTTATTGAGAATGTCCTATGATGACTCTACGTCCGAATTGAAAGCCTAACCAACGGACTGAAGTATCATGCGCGTACTTTCGACTTTAGAGACCAGCAAAACCCAAAAAGCTTTCGATGACTCCAAATAAAAACCTTAAATATTTGCGTATTAGTAATTAGGATATACGTGGGAGAATGCAATGCATCAGAGGGCAACCTGGGAGTATAACGGCTTACATGTTAGGTGGAGGGGCCTCCTTCTTTTCACATCCTCATGCAGCCTGCGCTAAGGCGAGGTAGACCATCGCAGAGCCTGCCAGGTCACTGCACCACTGACGGGCACCTGATGCCCCCCCCCCCCCCCCCCCCCCCCCCCCGAGTGTCAGGAAGACAGGGTAGAAACATCTGAAGACAAGGGGGTGGGTGGGGGGGGGGGCTCTTCCTCTGAAGACCGTCAGCCGACTCGCTTCTCGTGACGTGTTTTTTTTTGTCCTCTTGGGCTGGAGACGTCAGAGCGTCTTGACTCCAGCTTAATTAACCGTCTATATAGTTCCAAAACATCTCGATTGGGACTGCCTTCAATTAATTAAAAAAAATATATATAAAGACGATAAACAAAGAACTGGTAACTGTCGCATAATTATTCCCTGCACCATGAGCACTCGGGGACTCCACTATACTCGAGATAAAAAGTAATGAAAGAGAGCGAGTACGTACGTTGGTTTATGTTCAATTTGGTCTCTATCATTAAAAAAAAGTTCGGGCTGACATACTGACACCTTTAGTGTGCGTAACTATGTTACATTAACACCCCCCCCCCCCCCCCCCCCCCCCCCCCCCCCCCCCCCCCCATATCCCTTCTTGTATTTTTTTTTGGTGCCTAATATTCACACTAGATCAAACTATACGAAAATAATTAAGGTGCATTGTCTGCGTTGCGAGATTTATTATTAATCATAGATCGAGTCGCACGGGTATTGGCTAAAACCAGGTGAGAGGGAGGAGTTATGGAAACATCTACAAATCAAATGACGATCAAATAAAGTGAATGTATGAGGATCAGTTCAATATAATTGATATATAGTTGCTGTGTAATACCATGTTTGACCTTCATGCGCGTACGTGTGTGTGTGTTTTGCATGCGTGTGGCTGTGGGTGGGTGTTTTTAGTGTGTGTTTAACTTTAAAGTGTGTGCGTGCGTGTGTGTGTGTGTATGTGTGTGTGTGTTTTAAGTGTGTGTGTGTGTGTGTGTGTGTGTGTGTGTGTGTGTGTGTGTGTGTGTGTGGAGAGAGAGAGAGAGAAAACACAAATAAAATGGAAATGCATGGGCAAGACATGCACGATGTGTTTGGAATGCATGGTTGTTCAATGCAGACATAATTATGGTCAGGCCACCCGGCAAATGCATGGTTAATTAAATATTAGTTTTTATGTTGGCTTCAAGGTGGTAAGTCTATAACGTGTATTGCCCGTCAGGTATCCACTGGGCAGGGTGATATATTTTGGGCAGTCTCTTGCTATCCAGATGTAAAATGGGTGCCTGTGAAGACGATTTGTTTGTGCGAACCGTGAACTAACCACCATTTCTTATACCAATTATAGCGTAGTGGGTGATCCGGGACATCCAAGACTATGGGAATGTCTTACGTCATAGCAGACGTAATTCTTTTTATACGTCATCTTGACGCCATTTTTTTCTTTGCTGAAGAAGCTGCCGAAAGGCATCGAAATATTCTTAAAGTAATAACACAGAAAGTCATCTTGTTTTTTGTTTTCTTTCTCTTTTTTGGTAGTGGGTGATACTTATCTGCTAATACTATGTAAAAGCCAATATTTGACAAGGATGCGATAGTGACCCATCATCAGGTTGAAATTATTTCGGGGGTGGGTGCATGGGTGGGTGAGTTGCTTATACTGACTATATCATGTCTCCTAATGAATTAATCAGCCGAACAAACGAGAAGTTGCAACGTAAATTAATCGATAACCCAACTTTAAACTCCATCATCTCCCATATATAGAATAGAATAGAATAGAAGTCTTCGGCTTGCTTAGGCGTCCAGGGCCTATCGCCGATTCTGGTAGTTCTCTGGCTGTATTTTTATTGTTCTTATGGATAAAGAAAAAAAATAGAGAGAAAAAAAGGCCTAATTGCTGTGCATCATCTGCGCCAGTGGTTCCTCCAGCTTGAACATATATCCTTGTAGATATATCAGGCTATATGTTAGAACTTGCATGTCATCTGCGAAAGGACGTCGTTTTGGGGCATGCAATCACCATTCTTTATCAAAAGGTTCCCATGATCGTATTCTTATACTTAAACTTAAAGCCAACCCTGCAAGCCAAAAGAAGCGAAAATGTGTTACTTCCCTACATGCTATTCTTGCACCATGTGCCTTGGGGTCAAAGTATACTCAGCAAACTGCGCGCTAAGCCTGCAAAGAGACCGAGAAAGTCTGCTGTCAACTGTCTTGCATCACTCAGCGGAGCGCTCAACGTAAAATGTTAACGCTAAACCGGTCTCCGCCGCCGCAACGCGCGCCATGATACGAAACTTTACAAACCCAACTCCGTGTGGAAGGCGGTGTTTACACATATTTGATCCTCTTGTAAATGTAGGTGCCTTTATTTTCAATCGACACTCTCCAAAGAAAACTCTTTGATTTACTTATTTTAAAGTTCACACACCCCCAAAAAGAATTAGTACTCTGTGAGTTGTGATGTTAAGACTTTTCATTAACGAATATATGGACATATTATTATTATTTTTCGTTTAGCATATATTTGACTGTGGACCGGTTCCGAACACGTTTGCCAGCAGTGACCATAGAGCGTACCGGGGAGTCCACAGAAGACATCACGGCAGACATCAAGGTAATGAGGTTTCGCTGATTTTTTACTCTGTGAGAATTTACGTGCAAGAAAGATTTAGAATAGGACCACGCATCTGTGAGAAGAACACGCTTAGTTAATTTGTTACACATAGATTGCATCATGTTAGTTGGGCGATATAATGGTCTCGTTCTCTACGGACGAATTGCGTACCGTCTGTCGACTGAAGAGTCGTTGTGATAGCCTCATGCTCATCTTCTGAACATCTAGGTAAATCTTAGATGAACCTGTTATATGATGCTGTGTCAGGATCGTCATGATGTGATGAGCATACGTAAAATTAATCCGGTTGTCGGGTCTGGATAGAATGCAAGACTTTTGCGTCTATCCATCGACATCGTAATTGACTCACAGTCACAGTGTCACACTAGTTCACGAAATCGGATCGTTGTGCTTTGATCCGGACCTCGTGCTGGCGGTGGGCAACACACACCGAGGAAGTGACAAACATAAAGCAGTGCCTGTACATAGTGACATTTGTGTTTGTAATGCTGCTCGACTTATTTGGCTAGATTTTGTAGATGGCAGTTGACAAATGGTATATAACTATATTCCATGAATAACATTTTTGATTGCGTGAGAATGCCAGTATGAGTATGTGTGATGTGTGTCACCTTTAACTTCGTGCTGTGTAGCAAGCGAGTTATGTAGGAACATCTTTTATTTCCTGCCCCACAACTATGTAGGCCTACCTCTTCTGTCTTCCCAAATGATTTACAATCCACGTTTCTTCTTGTTATGAAAAAGTTAC
>JAWQFJ010001401.1:30000-91372 GCA_034096865.1 Theodoxus fluviatilis
AGTGTCTGTCATGATTTTGGTCAGACTTTTGAATCTGGGCACACAATCCAAAGCAAATTCAGTACAAAGCGCTTGATTGGCTGATTTGCTGAATTGTCAGTCTGTGAAAGAGCTTGAGGTTTTTAAATCAGTATTGATTAGAATTAATTTATAATAGTCAATTTAAATTGAAACATTCTCAGACACCTGCATTTACTTCCTTTTTTGTGAAGATCAAATGATCGTGCGACACTGCGGTGTCTATGTACGAATCTTGATGAACTCACTGAAGAGTTCACCAGGCAGGTGCAGGCTGCTGAAACTGGGAGTCTTTTCCTGGTGAGTGTCTGTAGCCTGTAGTGTCAGGGGTGTGTCTCGTTTTGCTCACATCCACCCGGAATGACCTGCCCTAGCCGCTGCAGGTGCCTGGTGACGGGTACGATGACCAGTGACGGCGAGGATCAAAAGGCTTCATTCCGGGCGATGCACCCGCTTGACCCTCATAGCTGGAGGCGACAGCTGGGATAAAGTGGGAGTTATCGCCCTTCAACTGTCCTCATCACGTGACTCTTTCACCACAGAGGGCGCCTCGCCCCGTTGCGGAGTGTGGCATGCTGCCCCCGTCGATCGCTGCATGAGCGAGAGAGCGAACGCCGCCATTTTTCAAGACGGCGAACGGAAATATGGAGGGTGTCTGCCGTTCGGGAGGCGGGCATTTACGAGGGGGAGTTGAGAAATGGCGAACGTTTATGGAGTGCAACTTCTCGCCAGAGCCAGACGAGCCAGTGGAAGACTGCGCCCCAGCGCGCTTTTCACCTTGGCCTTTGGACCAGGAACAATCGACGTGGCTTTTTACTGTCATTGCCTTCTCTCCCCGTGAGAATCCTAAACTGCGGGAGAGTGCATTTTGCCAACTTCTAACTAGGTTTAGTTGCCCAATTTGGACGTCTGTGGAGTCTGTGGAGAGAAAATCATTGCTGAAGAGCAGGCAGGTTTAAGACCAGGTAGGAGCACCACCGAACATATCTTCAATCTGAGAGTCCTGTGTGAGAAACATCTACAACACCAACAAGATCTGTACCATGTCTTTATAGACTTTAAGAAAGCATTTGACAGAGTCTGGCATGCTGCGCTGTGGGCCACAATGAGAAGCTCCAAGATCCGCTCCAAGATCATCAAAGCCGTCGAACATCTCTATGACAGAGCGACCAGCGCAGTCCTGTTCAATGGTACCACAGGCGAATGGTTCAGGACAATGGTCGGAGTCAGACAGGGCTGTCTACTCTCCTCCACACTCTTCAACCTCTTCCTCGAAAGGATAATGACTGATGCCCTAGCAGACCACAAAGGATCAATCAGCATCTGTGGCAGAAAGATCACCAACTTACGTTTTGCTGGTGACATTGGTGGATTAGCAGGAAGTGAAGAGGAGCTGACTAGTCTTGTCGAGCACCTGGACAAGACCTCACAGGCATATGGCATGGAGATCAGCGCGGAGAAGACCAAGGGGATGACAAGCAACCCTCGGGGCCTCAAAATGGAAATCAAAGGGAAGGGCCAAAAACTGGAAGCTGTGAACAACTTCAAATACCTGGGATCTATTGTTACTGATGAAGGGTCCAAACCAGAGATACTGTCCAGGATAGCACAAACAACAGCAGCATTGGCAAAGTTGAAGCCAATATGGCGTGACAGAAATATCACTCTCGCGTCGAAGATCAGGCTCATGCGCACGCTGGCCATCTCCGTATTCTTGTATGCATGCGAGTCCTGGACACTCACATCTGAAATACAGAGACGGATACAAGCCCTGGAAATGAGATGCTACCGCAAGATTCTGAACATCTCATATAAAGACCATGTCACGAATGAGGAAGTCAGCAACAGGATCAGGAGAGCATTTGGACAGTACGAAGACCTGCTCTCAATCGTGAAAAGCAGAAAGCTGAAGTGGTACGGTCACGTGTCAAGAGGCCGTGGGCTGGCCAAGACCATCCTGCAAGGTACCGTACCAGGTGGGAGAAGGAGAGGCAGGCAGAGAAAGAGGTGGGAAGACAACATCAAAGAGTGGACAGGCTTGACCTTTGCTGACTCACAGCGAGCCAGAGGATAGAGATTGATGGAGGAAGATTGTCCGAAAGTCATCAGTGGTGCCTCAACAACCCATCTCAGGGTTAAGAGACTGAACTGAGCTGTCTGTAGCCTCCTGTGAAGAGATTGGTTTGGAATTCTGAAGTAGGCCCCACTCACCCACCCCCCACCCCCCACCCCCCCACCCCCCACCCCCCCACCCCCCACCCCCAGATAAAGGTTGTGGTTACAGTAATATGGAACCCCAAAATAGAGTGGGTAGGTCAGCCTGAACTGTTTGTTTAGTGTTTTATTTTTAAAAGTGTTTTTATAATAAGAGGCCAGAGTGAACTTAAAACAAGTTTCTGTTTCAGTGAGAACATAAGAAAGAGTAAATAGAGGAATACCTGAGTGCTCGTAGGGCAGGGAAGATGAGACAGCACACAGTTTGTTTTTCTTAGAGGGGTTTCCCCACTTTTTAAAACTTTTTTTTCACAATCCCCCCAAAAATTTAGGTTTGGCAGAAACAAATAGTGTAGGTAGGTAGTTACAGTAACCACAACTATATATTTTTTGGCCCAGTCGTTGTAACTTGGAGTGTAGATGACATATTTGCCACACAGAACAGATATCTTGGCCATATAGTTTGCAGAAAATTTTCTCCTGGTTGTATTCAGTAATTGACATTTTTCTTTTTCGTTTTCTTTCTCAACATTTTGATCAGTACTGGACAACTTGGCAACCAGGACCATAATTTCAATGTTGGACTTGACTTAAATTCTTTGATGATGACTTCATTGCATGATGCAGCAACATATATGTTTATGCGGCCTGTTGACATCAAAGTAAGGTGACTGATATCTATGTGTATCTAAGAAAATGTTTGCCCCTGCAGAAAGAGGTGTGTGCGTGGGCCATGGAGCTGCTGACGGAGAGGATTGGTCTGGACAGGGGACGACTCTACGTCTCCTACTTCGGGGGCAATCCCGAGGGTGGTCTGGAGCCAGACAACCAGACAAGAGATATCTGGATCAAACTTGGGTATGTCTGACATATAAATGCATTCTGTGAACCCGAGTATTGACTCTGGCACAGTTCGCAATGAATGCGTAATAGACTTAGCATTACAGCATTGCGCCCAAAATAGTTTGTTCTGATACTATTTTTTTCTCCACTTTTTACAGAAATCATTCAGATGTCAAAGCTTGTTTCCATTTCAACACAAACATTTTATTTTATCGAATAAACGCTTGCTTATTGCCTCAACAAGAGTAAGTTTAAGAGTTGTATGCCAAATAGTCTTAGAACTACTTTAACGGTGTATGTCAGGGAGCAGATCGGCTATCTCACAAGCCTCTCGTGTGACCTCCATTGACATATTTTGGACAAAAACCTTCCATGACATGATGTCAACTGGGCTAGAGACACTTTCGCCGGTAGGCAAAGTCTCTAGTGAACCAGAATGATTTAAATGGTATCTTTTTTGTTACCTCCACGAAAGAGGTTATGTTTTTACCTCCATTCATTTGTTCATTCAGTCATTCGTTATTCGGAAAAATAACTATGTAAAAAAAGTTCAAAATGGATTCTGATGAAATTGGGTGCAATGTCAGGGTTTCACCCAAGGAACAACCCATTACATTTTGGATGTTATATATATTTTCTGATTTTGGAATTTGCAGTCATAAACTGAAATGTTATTCCCTAGGCAGTCAGCCCAGTGCGGCGTCACAGCCGCAAGGCAGCCTATTTCTAGCCTCTCCCTAGCCTCTCCCTAGCCTCACGCCACATCAAGAGGGCAAGCCTGCAGGGTTGAATGTTGCCTTGTCGCCTGCTGCAGTCACCGCTAGTGATGTTCAGGGTGTGTGGCGGAGGTTGGCACTCTCCAAATGCTCTCTAGTTTTCTTCATGTATCATTGCTGGATGGGTGACTGGCAAACTAGGTCCGAGTCTCTTCATGTGGCCTCCCGCCACTGTGTGAGCAACCTTCATACCCCCCCCCCCCCCCCTCCCGCCACTGTGTGAGCAACCTTCATACCCCCCCCCCCATTTCTGATTGCTCCTCCATCTCTTCTGTGTTTGAGTGTGACATAATGTTTCATTGAATGTTCACCTAATTCAGTGTGACAAAATTTCCCATCCCCAAGAACAAAACTTTTCTCTAGTTTCTTTTATGTAATTGTTGATTACCTCCTGTATGAATAGTTACTGCAGAATATGTCCTCCCCTTAGGAATTCCTTGATTTTGTGACTGCCATTAAGTAGATCTATATGTGTGTCAGCCTGCCCAGTCTTCCTTTGTGCATCCATGCCTGTCTGCCTCTCTCTATCTCTGCCTCTCTCTATCTCTGCCTCTCTCTATCTCTGCCTCTCTCTATCTCTGCCTCTCTCTATCTCTGCCTCTCTCTATCTCTGCCTGTCTGCCTCTCTCTATCTCTGCCTGTCTGCCTCTCTCTATCTCTGCCTGTCTGCCTCTCTCTATCTCTGCCTCTCTCTATCTCTGCCTGTCTGCCTCTCTCTATCTCTGCCTGTCTGCCTCTCTGCCTGTCTGCCTCTCTCTATCTCTGCCTGTCTGCCTCTCTCTATCGCTGCCTTTTGTCTCTGCCTGTCTGCCTCTCTCTATCTCTGCCTATCTGCCTCTCTCTATCTCTGCCTGTCTGCCTCTCTGCCTGTCTGCCTCTCTCTATCTCTGCCTGTCTGCCTCTCTCTATCGCTGCCTTTTGTCTCTGCCTGTCTGCCTCTCTCTATCGCTGCCTTTTGTCTCTGCCTGTCTGCCTCTCTCTATCTCTGCCTTTTGTCTCTCTGCCTGTCTGCCTCTCTCTATCTCTGCCTGTCTGCCTCTCTGCCTGTCTGCCTCTCTCTATCTCTGCCTGTCTGCCTCTCTGCCTGTCTGCCTCTCTCTATCTCTGCCTGTCTGTCTCTCTGCCTGTCTGCCTCTCTCTATCTCTGCCTGTCTGTCTCTCTGCCTGTCTGCCTCTCTCTATCTCTGCCTTTCTGTCTCTCTGCCTGTCTGCCTCTCTCTATCTCTGCCTTTCTGTCTCTCTGCCTGTCTGCCTCTCTCTATCTCTGCCTTTTGTCTCTGCCTGTCTGCCTCTCTCTATCTCTGCCTGTCTGCCTGTCTGCCTGTCTGCCTCTCTCTATCTCTGCCTGTCTGTCTCTCTGCCTGTCTGCCTCTCTCTATCTCTGCCTTTCTGTCTCTCTGCCTGTCTGCCTCTCTCTATCTCTGCCTTTCTGTCTCTCTGCCTGTCTGCCTCTCTCTATCTCTGCCTTTTGTCTCTGCCTGTCTGCCTCTCTCTATCTCTGCCTGTCTGCCTCTCTGCCTGTCTGCCTCTCTCTATCTCTGCCTGTCTGTCTCTCTGCCTGTCTGCCTCTCTCTATCTCTGCCTTTCTGTCTCTCTGCCTGTCTGCTCTCTCTATCTCTGCCTGTCTGCTCTCTGCCTGTCTGCTCTCTCTATCCTGTCTGCTCTCTGCCTGTCTGCCTCTCTCTATCTCTGCCTTTCTGTCTCTCTGCCTGTCTGCCTCTCTCTATCTCTGCCTGTCTGTCTCTCTGCCTGTCTGCCTCTCTCTATCTCTGCCTTTCTGTCTCTCTGCCTGTCTGCCTCTCTCTATCTCTGCCTGTCTGCCTCTCTGCCTGTCTGCCTCTCTCTATCTCTGCCTGTCTGTCTCTCTGCCTGTCTGCCTCTCTCTATCTCTGCCTTTCTGTCTCTCTGCCTGTCTGCCTCTCTCTATCTCTGCCTGTCTGCCTCTCTCTATCTCTGCCTTTCTGCCTCTCTGCCTGTCTGCCTCTCTCTATCTCTGCCTGTCTGTCTCTCTGCCTGTCTGCCTCTCTCTATCTCTGCCTTTTGTCTCTGCCTGTCTGCCTCTCTCTATCTCTGCCTTTCTGTCTCTCTGCCTGTCTGCCTCTCTCTATCTCTGCCTTTTGTCTCTGCCTGTCTGCCTCTCTCTATCTCTGCCTGTCTGCCTCTCTCTATCTCTGCCTGTCTGCCTCTCTGCCTGTCTGCCTCTCTCTATCTCTGCCTTTTGTCTCTGCCTGTCTGCCTCTCTCTATCTCTGCCTGTCTGTCTCTCTGCCTGTCTGCCTCTCTCTATCTCTGCCTTTTGACTCTGCCTGTCTGCCTCTCTCTATCGCTGCCTTTTGTCTCTGCCTGTCTGCCTCTCTCTATCTCTGCCTTTTGTCTCTCTGCCTGTATGCCTCTCTCTATCTCTGCCTGTCTGTCTCTCTGCCTGTCTGCCTCTCTCTATCTCTGCCTTTTGACTCTGCCTGTCTGCCTCTCTCTATCGCTGCCTTTTGTCTCTGCCTGTCTGCCTCTCTCTATCTCTGCCTTTTGTCTGCCTGTCTGCCTCTCTCTATCGCTGCCTTTTGTCTCTGCCTGTCTGCCTCTCTATCTCTGCCTTTTGTCTCTGCCTGTCTGCCTCTCTGCCTGCCTCTCTGCCTGCCTCTCTGCCTGCCTGCCTCTCTGCCTGCCTGTCTCTCTGCCTCTCTACCTGCCCGTCTCTCTGCCTGCCTGCCTCTCTGCCTGCCTGCCTCTCTGCCTGCCTGTCTCTCTGTCTATGCCTGCCTCTTTCAACATCTCTACTCTGCCTGCCTGGCTGCCTGCCCGCCTGCATACCCCTCAGCCTGCCTGCCTGCATACCCCTCAGCCTGCCTGCCTGCATACCCCTCTGCCTGCCAGCCTGCCTGCCTGCATACCCCTCAGCCTGCCTGCCTGCATACCCCTCTGCCTGCCAGCCTGCCTGCCTGCATACCCCTCTGCCTGCCAGCCTGCCTGCCTGCATACCCCTCAGCCTGCCTGCCTGCATACCCCTCTGCCTGCCAGCCTGCATACCCCTCAGCCTGCCTGCCTGCATACCCCTCTGCCTGCCTGCCTGCATACCCCTCAGCCTGCCTGCCTGCATACCCCTCAGCCTGCCTGCCTGCCTACCCACCCCCTCTGCCTGCCAGCCCCTCTGCCTGCCTGCCCCTCAGCCTGCCTGCCTCTTTCCACATCTCTGGTCTCTGCTCATCTCTCTGACTCCTACCTCTCTTCCCGTCTCTCTGCCTGCCTACCTCTGCCTTTCTCCAGGCTTTCAAACCACTTTCACTCTCTCCCCATTCTCCTCTCTATCAGTAGTCCTCCAGCCTCTGCACATAAGCTTCTCCATGTCTGCTTTACACCTGCATTTGTTAATTTGGTTGACTGTTCAGTGTTCTTGAAATTTGCTTTCCATTGGTGGCATGAAATCTCTAGTTAGAGAGTGAAACACCAGGTGGAAGAGGAGGGATGGGGGATAAATTCTGCCCAAACTGCATAGGATGAACTGCACTCCGGAGTTCTATCATGCCATTCTTTGATCATTCCCCTGCAGGGTGGCACCAGAACGAGTGCTTCCCTTTGGAATGAAGGACAACTTCTGGGAGATGGGGGAAACGGGACCCTGCGGTCCTTGCTCTGAGATCCACTACGACAGGATTGGGGGCCGCGATGCCAAGCACCTGGTCAACCGGGATGATCCCGACGTGCTGGAGATCTGGAATCTGGTCTTCATCCAGTACAACAGGTAAGACGGCCCTTTCAAGGCTTGTGTTCAGATGTAAGTTTTGATAGATGATGTGTGTGTCTTCATCCAGTATGACAGGTGCGACGGCTCTTGCTTGTCTTCAGATGCAAGTTTTGATAGGTGCCATATTTGTCTTCATCCTGTATGACAGGTGAGATGGCCCTTGCAAGGCTTGTGTTAAGGTTTGAGTTCTGGTAGGTGATGTACTTGCCTTCATCCAGTTATTTGAGCTGTCAGTATCTATCTACACTCTGCTTCTAAAAGAAGAGCAGAAGCTACTGATTCTGCAGTGAATAATTCTTTCTTTGTTTATGAATGTTTTGCTGCCGAAGTGAATCTTCCAACTACTTGAGTTGATACGCTCTCACCTTACTTCTATCACCAGAAGATACCTGTTGGCTATGAAATGTACTGTGTCCAATTGTAATGGGCAAACGGCCTGGACAGTAAACTGATTTGTTGTTAGGTGTTGTTGTTCTGATTTATGGTCATCTAAGCCTTGTCCCAGATTAAATTTTTTTGGGGAAAGACCTAAACCACCCTCCTCATCACTGTTATGAGATCTTGCCGTCAGGGAAGAGGTTTCGGGCTGCAAAAACACGAACGGAGAAGTTTCAGAAATCATTCGTCTCCCAACTCCATAAGACTCTAAAACAAGGCCAAATGGAACGTCTAAAAGGGCAAAGCTAATTCTTTTTAATATAAGTGAACAGCAAATAGTGCAGGGGGAGGGATGGGGTTGGGGGTAGGGGAATGTTGGAGGAAAGGTAGGGGAAGGAGCAGTGGAGAGAAAACAGCCCAAGAAATGAGCCATTAAGGGGGCACACGGCCTTTGCTACTTCATAAAAAATCATCAAAAATCGAGTTTTGAGTTTAACACAGAAATGAAGTCTGTAGAGTCTCCACAACACGTGAGCGCGATCGATTTACAAACTGTAGATTCCTTTATTTATTAATTAATTATTTCAGAGAGGTACCCATAACCGAAGTTTTGAAAAAGCACAACCTGGTTGTCAAAAACTGTCATTTAGAGTGCTTGGATACGAGTTCTTTCTCTAGGAAAAATGTCCGATGTTTGGTATCAGCGGAAAGCCCAATCACGTAGCCTTCAGCTGAGCCTAGTTCCGGCGCAGAGGAATATGATACGAATGAACTACAGGCGAAAATCGGAACCCAGTGCAAACCAATGAAAACCACGGAAAGAGACGACCTTGCCTCTGATTGGCCGGCTTGTCTGGAGGTCAGAGCGTGATCACGCCCGAAGCCGACCGAGGCTTGCCGACGCGACTACGGGAATACCCGAAGCAGTGTTCGGTGCTCTCCGTCACTGACAACGAGGTCTAATCGGCAGAGTCAACATGGCGTCTGTTTGATCGAATTAGCACACGAAAATGCCTCAGAAACCGAAGAAGTGGCGTACCGCGCACCCGCATGGAAAGAAAAGAAAGAAGAAGCAGCAGCAAATCAGCAATGCGTTAGCAGCTGCATCTGCAGAGAGCGATCCGATTCCAATCGCTTCCACATCAAGCGATCTGACTTCAGCAGCGTCCACCTCGAGTGAGGCCGTCTCTGCAAAGAAACTGCGTCGATTCCATCGCTCAGCATCCAGAGAAAGTGCTACGAGTGCAGACCACCCTGAGGATGTGAACTTCATCATGAATTTGAAAAGTTTGAACGAACTTTTCTCTTCCTTTGAGTGTGAGAGCTGTGAGCAGCCCTACTACGTGACAGAGGACGAAACAGCGAGGATGGGCACCGCTTGCAAGCTCACAGTTCAGTGTTCTGCATGTGGCACTGTTGTCAGTCAGCTTATGACCTCAGCCAAGACGGGCACTGTACAGAAGGGATTTGACATCAATCGCCGCCTTGCAATAGCTGCCACCTCGACGGGTATTGGATTTACTCAGCTGCGGAGGTTTTTTGCCTTAATGAACATGCCACCGCCCATGCACCTGAAGACATGGCAAAAATACCAGAAGGCTGTTCACTACGGATCTCGTCAGGCAGCTGACAAGCACCTTCAGGAAGCGGCAGAGCAAGTGAGACAGGTGTATGGTGAAATGAATCTTGGTGAGCCAGATGCTGATGGACGGCTTGACATTTCTGTTTCTTTTGATGGGAGCTGGCAGAAACGAGGGCGAACCTCTCGCAGTGGTATAGGCACTGTGATCGAAATATACTCTGGTCTAGTGGTGGACTATGTGACTGTGTCAAACTACTGTCATGGATGTGAGATGGGGCCAAAACCAGACTCTGCAGAATTTGAGGATTGGAAGGAAGATCATGAAGAGGAGTGCCAGAAGACAGTCCACTGCTCCTCCCAGGCAATGGAGGTAGAGGCTGCGTTGATTCTGTGGCGCAGATCTGAAGTCCTGCACAACTTCAGATACATGGACATGCTGGGGGATGGGGATGGGAAGGCACACAGCAAAGTGAATGAGGCCAAAGTGTATGGTGAGGGAGTGCAGGTGAAAAAACTTGACTGTGTCAATCATGTGACGAAAAGAATGGGGACAGCACTGAGGAATCTGGTGGAGAGGAGGAAGGCACAGAAGGCTCCCATTGGTGGGAGGGGCAAACTGACCGATGCACGGATTACGAAACTGACAAACTACTACGGAAGGGCCATCAAAGACCACCCTAGAGACCTTGATGGAATGGTAGATGCTGTCTGGGCCTCCCTTTTCCACACACTATCAACGGATGAAGATCCTCACCATGACAGGTGCCCTGCATCTACTCCAGAAAAACCAACATGGTGCTTCTTCAAGAGAGCTGAAGAAGGCAAAGAGACCCTCAAACCTCACCCCCATCCCCTACCAAGGGACATTGCTGAGGCACTTGTGCCTGTCTACAAGCGCCTTGGAGATCCCCAGTTGTTACAGAGGTGCCTTGATGGAAAAACCCAAAATTCAAACGAGTCTTTCCATTCCCTCGTCTGGAGGATGTGTCCGAAGGAGAGATGGGCTGGTCGCCGCACCGTGGACACTGCTGTTGCAGTCTGTGTGCAGAAGTTCAACAAGGGATCTTCTGCACATCTGGCTGTGATGGAGGAGCTGGAGTTGCTGGGAGGAAAGCTGGCTGTGCAGAATGTCCAGAGGGAAGATGCAGAAAGAGTCGAGTCAGCCACCAGAAAATCTTCTGAGTGTGCCAGAAGAAAGAGGAAGAGAATGGAAGAGGCCCGCCGAGCAGAAAGTCGGGAGCTCCAGAGCAAGGAGGGAGTTCTCTATTCTCCAGGACTTGATTAAGTTCCTTTCATGGATTATACTTTTTTCCCTTTGCAGTGAGTATTCTGACAATTGCATACATGATGATGAACAGTTGCTTCTGCCTCCGTGAACACGTGTATCATGTAAATTTGTGGATTTTTAATGCTTTTTTTCCATGGTTGATGCTATTGTCTTTTACATAATAAGACTTAGGATGAAGATAATTTGCTCAAAATTTGCTTGCATGTGTAGAAATGGAAGCTAAAATTATTAAATCATGTTAGAAATGTGTATCTATTATGGTTCATTTGTTATGCCAGTGTAAACTTTGTCAAACTTTGAAGTCAATTTTCTCAAAAAGTGGTTTTCATTTTTGCGGTGACATTTTTCAAACTCAAAATAAAGCAACTTAAAATAAAGCTGGAAAGTAGAATTTTTGCATGTTTGTTTATAAATGGATGCTGAGTGCTATAAGACTAGTTAGAAATCTGTAACTTTGTTAGTTGTTTTTTGGGGTAGAGTTCAAGCTTGTCTTGCTGGCAGCATTTTTGGGATGCGTAAATGCCACTTATCACCAGAAACTTTGAAAGGGTTGTAGATACAATTTTAATGTCTTATTGCTGCAACAGGGTCTTCATCTGTGTACACAACAATTTTTGATCCTCTAGAGACTGATCTTCATAGTTTGCTAGAAGTTGTAAAATTTGCACTGTGCATTTTTCAGTGATTGTGTTATATAACAAGAACTATTCAATCTAGAACAATAAAAATTGATGTGAATTATCCTTGTTGTGTGTTTGTATTGTGTGCAAAGTTTCATTAAGATAGCTAAAACAGTTGCTGAGCAATGAATTTTTTTCTGATACCCCCGTTTTCTAAGCCATGTGCCCCCTTAAGATTGTTTTCTTTACTTTTCTAAATAGTCGCACTGTTTTCACTGTTCATCCTGAAAAAGTCTTAATTCTTTTTAATAACAACTTTCTGTGTGTACATATTTTTGTCATAACACTCATGTCTTATACATGTATGTGCTGGACGAGACAAATTCCTGAAAAGGCAACAAATAAAGTATCTGTAAGTTACGTCACCCTCCACCTCCTCCTTCTAGGGACAATGATGGGACGCTGAAGCTTCTGCCCAAGAAGCATGTGGACTGTGGCATGGGACTGGAACGGCTGGTGTCAGTCATTCAGAACAAGATGTCCAACTACGACACCGACCTCTTCGTGCCACTCTTTGACGCCATCCAGAAGGTGAGCAGAAATCTGACCTGTCCCAGCTGTGCTGTAGGTGGCTTGTCTCACACTGGATGTGTGTGTGTGTGTGTGTGTGTGTGTGTGTAGTGTGTATGTCTAGTGTGTATGTCTGTGTGTGTGGTGTGTGTGTGTGTGTGTGTGTGTGTGTCTAGTGTGTATGTCTGTGTGTGTGGTGTGTGTGTGTGCGAGTGTGTGTGTGTGTGTCTAGTGTGTGTGTCTGTGTGTGGTGTGTGTGTGTCTAGTGTGTGTGTGTTGTGTGTGTGAGTGTGTGTGTGAGTGTGTGTGTGTGTGTGTGTGTGTTGTGTGTGTGTGTGTGTTGTGTGTGTTGTGTGTGTGTGTGTGTCTAGTGTGTGTGTCTGTGTATGGTGTGTGTGTGTGTGTGTGTGTGTGTGTGTGAAAGGGGATGGTCATCAGTCCCAACTATTAATCAGAAGGCCTGGGATGAGTTCTCACAATCAATCTACACTGCTGCCTGTATAGATGAAGATGAGTATTTTTTAGTATTTTTTAATAGAAGTCAGATCAAACATACATCACAATTTCTCTTTTTCTGAAAAAACATTTTCTTACTTAAATAGTGGATTTGCAGGGAAGATGGGACTGCACACAGTATTTTCATTCTCAGTGCATGATTAAAAAAGTTTAGGGTTGGCCTCAGTAGCTCAGAAGTAATAGAAATAAAAATAAAGGGTTTCAAAAACAGCACTGGTAACTATTATTGTTTAAGGGTAGCCGCGGGTCGACAAAACCGTTAAAATATCATTTTTTGGCTACTTTGAGATTTTGGTATAGTCAGCTCATATGAACACTGCTTTTCACATTGAGACCCCTGAGATGGCTTAGAAACTTATAAAAACCACTATAAAACAGACTTTTGCACACCTACCCTTCAAGAATTTACTTCGTTGCAGCTGAAAATTATGTCGTTTTCTGTGAAAAATTGCCGTGTTTCACCGCACGCTGCCCGCTCGCCGCCATTTTTGTTTACAGCATGTAAGATATCGTTCGAAAGCGAGATCTCGCGGCTTCCAGGCTGACGCAATTGTGTTCCAAATATGGAAGACAGGCAGCTCTGCCGATCAATATTCATGAGGAACCCATCTGGCGTGTCTAACCAATCATCAACCGCGTCTTGGTTTTCTGACAGAATCCCCATCTGCGATTGGTTGGATTTGGTCACGTGACTGCCTATTTCGTGAAGGATCATTGCCTGTGGCCCCTCTGGTGGCCCTTAGCTGCCCCATCAGTATGTTCCCTCCCTACATGTGCTGATTGCTGGTGTCTCTATGCAGGCGACGGGCTGCCGGCCCTACACAGGCAAAGTGGGCAAGGCAGATGCGGACGGAGTGGATATGGCGTACCGAGTGCTGGCTGACCACGCACGCACTTTGACCATCGCGCTCTCCGATGGTGGCCGCCCTGACAACACTGGCAGAGGGTAAGGAAAGTTGTTGCTTTCACCCTGGTGCTTTGACTTCTAGTATTTTTCTGTCATAGCATCTTTCTGCTCTTCATTTTTCTTCTGTCTTTCCTCATAGAGATAAACCTTGGCATTCCTCTTTCATTCCTTATGGACATTTTTCATCCAGCATTTTTCTTCTCGTCCTTTGTGGAGGTATCCTCCTCTCTTGTGTCTTATTCCTCAGGGGAATACCTCACTGTTGTCATCCTTCTCTCATTCCAAATGGAGATTTCCTGCTCTCTTGTTTGTCTTATTCCTCATGGGAACATCCCACTCTGCTGTCATTCTTCTCTCATTCCAAAAAGAGATATCCTGCTCTCTTGTTTGGCTTATTCCTCAGGGAAATACCTCACTGTTGTCATCCTTCTCTCATTCCAAATGGAGATTTCCTGCTTTGCCTCATCTACTGTCCTTTTCATAATTAGGCAAACATGAAAAATAATTGTGGTGAAGTAACACAGCCAAAGAAAATAAGGGTTGGTAGTTTGGCCTGAACTTAAAGGATATATGTATATATACATTTTTTTAAACAGAAGATTCCAGATTGATCATATTCTTAAGTAATTAGTATCTTTCGCTGTAAGTGCACACAAAAACCTGGAATACTGGATTCCCTGAGTGCTCAAAGGTAGGGGAAACAGAACGGCACACAATTTGTTGTTTGTCATTGATTTTTTAAATTTTATTTCTATTTTAATTCTAACACACACTCACACACACACACACACACACACACACACACACACACACACACACACACACACACACTTTTTTTTCACATTGCAAAAATAGGGTCTGCAGAAAATGACAGGGTCACTTGGTTAGGTTACTGTAACCGCAGCCATTTTTGTGTGTGTGCCTTATTTGTTGTTGTCATGTAATTTCCTCTGATGACTCAATGAGATGTTCATGGTGACCTGCAACAGTCTTCATACACATACACTGTCTGAAGATGCAAAATGGAAGCTCATGAGAAAGGATGTACAGTAAAACCTCTATTTTGCGACCTGTGAAAAACCTACCAAATCAGGTATTAATTTGGAGGGAGATGTAAAATGGAGGTAAGGAGATTTGAATAAAATTAACATAATGTTTTATATAGGAATAATGCCAACATAAAACACAATGCAATACATGCACAATACATCTTTTTTACTGTTACCTTGGAGTTAGCTAGTCCTCCTATTCTACTTTTTAAAAACCATACATGTATGAGCAGAATACAGGAGATACAGGAACTTGGAAGAGGCTGATATATTGCATAATATAATGTACATGTATACAACTGCTTCTTGAAAATGACGTAACCGATTAGGTGACTTACAATTACACTGTTATTACATAGGTTCAATTTTGGCTGCAAAGTTTCCGACTGTTTCAAGGGCGGGCACCTTACTTGATAAATGTCTTTAAGGGATTTTTTTTGGACATATATACTAATAGATGGTACCGCTGTAACAATCGCTGAACTGTTTACTTGATCGTTTCGGCTTTTATTAACCCTAACTCCATGCTAATTGTATGGCCAGCATGAAAATTGACCTAACTTGAACCTAATTTTAACTTTAACCTGACGAATGCCAGACCACTGCGGTCATTGTCAGTGCTGCCATTGGAGTAGCCTCTGCCTCCTGGCCACCTGTAAACCGATGCAGACACCTTCGCAGCAAAATCAAAAACCAGGCAGCCAGTAGCAGCTTCTGCCTCTTCAGTCACTGGCGCGGCAGCTCGCTCGCTGCGAGTTGATACTATTTTTTACCTATGGGTATGAGACTCAAACTGCTGAACCCGCGATGGCTGGAAATTTCCTACAATTACCTCATGCAGAGCGAAACTTGTGCGACAAGTTTATTACGAAACTTTACATTTCTCTTTCGGATGAAAGCGTTATTCCGTAATGCATGAAAGTTGTCTGCCCCTTGATCACAAGTTGCTTGGTCTTGGGAGACGTTACTGGACGGCAGACAATCCTTACAGAATATGAAGTAACTTCTACTGCACTAAGTGTGCATAACAGCACTCGCTAAAGCTGTCGTTTTGTAATGGACAGTAACTGCAATTGCATGTGCCGCTAAAGGGACTGCAGTTTGGGGAAATCTTGGTCAAAAAGTCTTTAAAATGCAGAGGATTGTTGGATGCAAGTTGCGTTATGGAGGAAGTCGTTTAAGAAAGGTCACTTTGATATGAAAATACATCCATAAAAATGTTTCAAGTCTCAATCAAGAGGAAGTCGTTTAAACTAAGAGAGGATTGTAAAATAGAGGTTATATACAGTATTGAAAGTGCACCAGTCATTTAACAACTCATGTCCGAGTTTGCTGATGTTTCAAATCCACTTTTATGTCCGTTTCAGATTTATGTTGTCATTCGTGTGACCTAGTTGGAGTTTTAGTTTCATTCTATCAAATAATTGATAGCAAGCCTATAACACTAATTTTCTGTTCTTACCTTTCAGAAAGCACACTGTTACTTTTTTGTGTTTGCAGCTATGTGCTGCGTCGCATCCTGCGTCGTGCAGTGCGCTACGGGACAGAGAAGCTGAATGCGCAGCCTGGAATGTTTGCCACCCTGGTGGACGCAGTGTTAGCCTTGCTGGTGAGTTTTCAGTGTCCATGTTCCCACAAAATGAGCTGTTCAACAAGAACAATCCGACAGGGCTGCAGCAATCATTAAACACCAGGAAAAGTTTTGAAACTTGACAAATATTTATCAAGGGTCATGAAAAGTTGTGAATTTTGGCTGAAACTGAAAAGTCTTGGAAAAGTTGTGAAATTTCTGCATCAGATAAAATGTTTTTCAATTGTGCATATCAGGTTGCCATATTTTTCACCATTGAAAATCTGTTATATTGTTCACCCCTTTCTTTTTTTGCTCTCAGTTTATCCAGATTTCAATTCAACCCCTAGCAGTGCAAAACAATTGTAAATTTTCACAGATTTGTGCAAGAAAAATGTCATCCAATTTTTCAAAACGTCATGGAAGAGTAATGGAAAAGTTTTTTAATGTGTTCCTTGGAAGTCTGCAGGAACGTAGGTCATATTTGTAACCATTAATATTTGACAGAATAGAAGGAAGATAATCATGACAATGTAAATACTTCACCCCTCAGTTTTCATGGGATGCTGTTGGTAGCCCATCTTGAAAATTGGCTTATCAACGTGATTATGCATGTGCCTCATGAATTTACTTTTATTCAGATTTTTACCCTGTGAGTTTCATCGTCTTGGATGTCTGTTAGACCTGCTCAGTGACAAAACTGCTGATGATTATCTGTACTTATTGGTGATAGTATGTCATTGCAATGGGCCAGTGGCCTTGACAGTAAAGTTCAAGTTCAAATACAAGTACCCAGTGAGTGAATTGACCTTGTGTGAAGGCCAGAAGATCGTTTACGGTGACAGGAATTGCTGAAAGTCATCTCGTGTTGTCTTGTAGGGTGATGCTTTCCCTGAGGTGACTAAGGACCCAGAGACAGTGAGTACATTTCATGTTCATTTCCAAAGAGTTATTTGCCATGTCAGTATTTTTTGTAGTTGTCATAGTTTATAACCTGTGTGTGTAGTTTATAACCTGTGTGTGTGTGTGCTTATGTGTCTGTGTGTGTGTGTGTGTGTGAGTGTGTGTGTCTGTGTATGTGTATGTGTTTGTGTGTGTTTGTTTACAGTTTGAAAATGCTGTAACCATTTCATGGTATCAGTTTGTCCATGTGGACTTCGCTGCAGAAGGAGAACTGATATTTACCCTTATTTTAAAACAGGCCAAAAAGAAACAAACCAATTCATACTGCATGGAAGTATCCATACAGAACAGCAAAAATCATACCAATGAGTGCTCTAAGAGTTGTACCTCTTTAGAAATATTTTGGATAGTGTTAAAACTTTGATCAAACACTAAAATAAATAGTCTGGAACTAAGACTATTCTTCTGCTAATGGTGGAGGCTGCATGGCTATGATACATGTCAACATCTCGCGTGAAGAAAGGGTTAAATGAGCTGGATTAGTCGATCTCTTGTGAACTTTCTTTTGTAGTTTGATAAGCCATAAAATCCTCACTGATTGGGTATGCCCACTTCTTGCTGCAAGCATCAACACCAGACAGAGAGTACATAAAGAGGGGAATGGAAGATTGATTTTCGCCCCGTTGCCTGCCTCAGGCGAAGGACATGGTTGATGTTGCCTGCCTCAGGTGAAGGACAAGGTTGATGTTGGCCCTGTTGACTTTCTCAGGTGAAGGACATCATCAACGAGGAGGAGGCGCAGTTCCTGAAGACACTGAAACGCGGACAGAACATGTTGCAGCGCACCATCAGGAAGCTGGGGGAGTGCAAGGTGCTGCCAGGTAAGTCTGCAGCCATTCAGCCCTACCCAGGAAAGCTTTCTATCTGCAGCCGTTCAGCCCTACCCAGGAAAGCTTTCTATCTGCAGCCATTCAGCCCTACCCAGGAAAGCTTTCTATCTGCAGCCGTTCAGCCCTACCCAGGAAAGCTTTCTATCTGCAGCCATTCAGCCCTACCCAGGAAAGCTTTCTATCTGCAGCCGTTCAGCCCTACCCAGGAAAGCTTTCTATCTGCAGCCATTCAGCCCTACCCAGGAAAGCTTTCTATCTGCAGCCGTTCAGCCCTACCCAGGAAAGCTTTCTATCTGCAGCCATTCAGCCCTACCCAGGAAAGCTTTCTATCTGCAGCCATTCAGCCCTACCCAGGAAAGCTTTCTATCTGCAGCCATTCAACCCTACCCAGGAAAGCTTTCTATCTGCAGCCATTCAGCCCTACCCAGGAAAGCTTTCTATCTGCAGCCATTCAGCCCTACCCAGGAAAGCTTTCTCTCTGCAGCCATTCAACCCTACCCAGGAAAGCTTTCTGTCTGCAGCCATTCAGCCCTACCCAGGAAAGCTTTCTGTCTGCAGCCATTCAACCCTACCCAGGAAAGCTTTCTCTCTGCAGCCATTCAACCCTACCCAGGAAAGCTTTCTGTCTGCAGCCATTCAACCCTACCCAGGAAAGCTTTCTATCTGCAGCCATTCAACCCTACCCAGGAAAGCTTTCTATCTGCAGCCATTCAACCCTACCCAGGAAAGCTTTCTATCTGCAGCCATTCAACCCTACCCAGGAAAGCTTTCTATCTGCAGCCGTTCAACCCTACCCAGGAAAGCTTTCTATCTGCAGCCATTCAACCCTACCCAGGAAAGCTTTCTATCTGCAGCCATTCAACCCTACCCAGGAAAGCTTTCTATCTGCAGCCATTCAACCCTACCCAGGAAAGCTTTCTATCTGCAGCCATTCAACCCTACCCAGGAAAGCTTTCTCTCTGCAGCCATTCAGCCCTACCCAGGAAAGCTTTCTATCTGCAGCCATTCAGCCCTACCCAGGAAAGCTTTCTATCTGCAGGCGTTCAGCCCTACCCAGGAAAGCTTTCTATCTGCAGCCATTCAGCTCTACCCAGGAAAGCTTTCTATCTGCAGCCTTGCCTTGGGTTGCCCCGTGGGGAGAGATACGTCACCAGACACAAGCAGTCAAACTCATTACTGCAGGGCAGACCGGTCACTTAACTCATTCAAGGCGCAGAATTACTAGTGCGTCTGTCCCCTGCAATCGCAGGAAAATGGACCAAGTTTGAAAAATCGTAGTAAAAAAAATACTGTAGCTACAAAGCTAAATTTGGTATGGCTAGAAAGGTCTTTCTTTGGCAAAACTAGCCAAATGCTGCACTTTGTCGAGCTAAGAAAGCACTACATTTGCCATGACAGTAAGTAGAGCCACTTTCACCCAGCTCTCTTTCTCAGAGTGCCCACTGCTTGTTTCTTGGTCTAGAGATAAAAATAATTGAACTTCAAAAAATGGCACAAAAACACACTGGAGAAATTTTGTGATGATTTTGTTTATTAGTCCTGAGTTACAATCAATATGAGCCTACAATGAACTACCGATGATGGCGAGGTCGACCTAGTTTCAGCCAGCATGACAGCTTCGCTCTCATCCTCTCTCTCTGATACCTCATCATTAGCGAGAGGAAAATCACCACTATCATTACATCATGAAAGGGATCATCTACATCAGTTCCTATCTCATAAAAAGCATCCTCTTCAGCATCAGAACCCTCCTCTATAGCAATTTCCACTGGCTCACCCACCTCATGCTGCGATCCACGCTCCGCCGCCATCGCTGTTTACTTCATGTCTCCTAGTGCATCGCTGATAAACTTGACTTGACTTGACTTGACTTTTACGACGTTTGAGGCCTTTTGTGAGGCCTGTTCGACGTTCCATGTGATAAACTAACTTTGCTGCAATGCGTGGCGGGCTAACTACTAGATCTATTGCATATTTTGGCATTCTGGTGTGTAGAGGGTGGGGAGATCTTTCCAGTGTTCGTCGAGTGCATCGCTGATAAAGGTTATGGTCTGGCCAAGAAAGATCTGTGTGTGGATCTAAAGCTGGCAAACTATAGTACAGAGACTAATTCAAGACTAGACTAGTTCCCTAAACCATATTTTCCTTGTTGCAAGGGTGCAAAAATATACTAATGTGGTAGGCTCAATTGAGCCTATGCGCCGCGAATGAGTTGAGCTTTCCCACTACTCAAAGTGAGAGTATTCCAATCAGCCTGGAGCATCAAGCCCAACCCACTGCTCCTTTAGATAACTATAGGAAGCAATCCAGCTTGGGCTATTGAAATGAGAATACCTGAAGCTAATTTCAAATCTGCACTTGATGATGATGCTGTTGATGATGATGATGATGGTGGTAGTGGTAGAGAGAATGATGGCTCTTTTCTCTGTGTTTCATTTGTGAACCATCTTTAACTCATTGCTTACGCAGGGATAGCATTAGGAAATTTACCTCTGTACGCAGTGTTTTTTCAAGTTTTCAAAAAATCACACAAAGTCCAAATTTAGAATAACTGTTTAATGGTTGGTACCACAAGAAAGATAATCATTTTCACTTTCTAGCTGAAGTGCTGATAGTTACAATATGCAGTAAGAAAATTGAGAGAATTTTTTTTTTAACACCAGGTACATGCAATTTTGATTTTCTTTTTATTTTACACCTAATGTATTGTACTAATAGTCAAGAGATAGATTTTGCACAACAGTTCTGAAATAAGTATTTCCACATCAAACTATATTGATGAATGATTGACTACAGGATAAAAAAGGCTTGAAAATGATTTTTTTCAGCAAGTCAGAGAGGTGAAATCAGAAAATATACACTTACTAACTGCAATCTGTCTCTGTCTGAATAGAAGAAAAGTCTCAGAATGGCCCTCTGAGAGAAAGAAGGCGCCCTACTTGGCATAGTCCTCTTTTGTGTGGTACAGTTCATTGGAGGAGTAGAGAAGGTTTTCGGCATCCTCTGCATCCCAATCGATGTATGTGTCTGCTGTAAACACCATTTCCATCTCTTCCTCTCTCTCCGACGTCGATGACGGCGACGAAGTCGAATCGTCTTCGCTGTCAGCCACCTCTGCATTTTCGTTGACTGGGACTATTTCCGCATCAGAATCATCAAGATCTTCTTCAGAAGTCCAATATCCACCTAGATCTTCAGTATCAGACCCTTCTTCCATCCACACATCCAATACGTCGTCATTTTCAACACCGCTCGATCTCCTTTGACAACGCGATGCGATGTAAACACGACGTAGGGTGAGCGTAGCTACTACTAAATTTAGCTTTCTCACGGGGACTATACTAAAGAAAAGGTCACTCCAACGAACACACATTGGTTATAGAGTAAATAGCTGTACAAGTTACTTCCCTTGAACCAACCACGCAGATAGGAGAAATTCATTACCGCGACCGCAACCACGTAGTTGCGCTGCGTAGCCAAAGGATGTTGGCGTCAAGCCAAGTACGTGGTTGCGCTGCGTAAGCAATGAGTTAATCTGCTGTGCACTTGAAATATTCTTCCAAAGGTGAAACTGAAGGTCGCTGATTGCCTTCTCGCAGGTGACGTGGCATGGCGCCTCTACGACACCTATGGCTTCCCGGTGGACCTGACCACGCTGATCTCTGAGGAACATGGCATGTCCATCGACATGGGGGCCTTTGACAAAGCCAAGCAACACTCGCTGGTTGGTGTGGCAAACTGCTCTAGATGCTGTGTAGAACTTTGTAGCTTTCCTTGTACTGCCTCAGTGTTTTTCCATCATGTGAACTGTTTGAAGTCTTTGCATGACTGTCCTGCATTGTGCAAGATAAGATGCAGCTTTCATATAGAGAGGATATGTTTTCTAACACTGTGACTCATTTGCTCCGTTCTTGTTCTTCAAGCCCTTAACATGTAAATGAAGACATCAAAGTGCATGTCTACTCATTACATAAACGCGTCGATGAATTTATGTAAAATTTGTGTGTATTCGTATTGTCTCATAGTTACCTAGAGAGCACTCTGAGAGTGCAAACCTCCGTCAAGGAAGCCGCAATTTCTCTTCCATGGCCTGTATTGTTCATGCCGGACGTTCTGCTAGCCAGGCCTAGTGCTACAAAGTGTAGTTCATTTCAGCACTGCACCAGCTAGCTGTCTCTGACTGTGGAATGCATATGCTGACGTCATCAATAGTTTGATGTCATCAACTTAGTGATTTGTGATAACACTTCTCTTGATGCTTGTACTTCCAAAACAAGATAGCAGATAAGCTCCGGAAATTACTTGATGGTTCCTTGGGTGAAACCCTGATCTTGCACCCAATTTCATCAAAATCCATTTCAAACTTTTTGAGCTGTTTGCCAAATAACTAACTAACAAACAAATGGACTTAGGAAAAAATAACATCCAAAAGCTGGAAGCTCCAATTGAGTAAACAACTGAGTGATAAGTTCAGTGTTGATAGTCAGTAACTCTCCCTCAAGTCATAAGGAGTGGCAAAACTTCAGGAAATGGACTGATGCTGATATGTCTACGTGTCTTATTGCTTTCCCTTTCATCATGTGCCACGGTAACTCTGTAGTAGTGGCCAAAGAACAGGAATCACTATGAACAGCAGCTGAGCAGTGATCTGTGTTGTAGCAGTGAAAAGATATCAGTCAATCGTACAAGCTCTACACTTTGTGCATGCCATGAGGTATGTGTAAGCGTGACTGCAAGGATGTTGGCGTGGATTAGAGAGGAATAAATGCTTATGAATTTAAGGCAGTGTAGAACATTGGAAGGTTTTGTTGAGCAGCCATGTTAGGTTTTCCACAACACTGTGTATGTCTTGCTCTGTACTCATCCTCCCTCTGTCTCTCTCTCTCCACAGGAGATGTCCCAGGCAGGTGGTGGGGCAGCGCTGGAGCAGATCAACCTGGATGTGTATGCCATCACAGAGCTGAAGAACCGCAGCGTCCCTCTCACCAACGACTCTCCCAAGTACAGATACGAGGCTGATGGCGAAGGCCACTACAGTGAGTACAGGCATGTGGAGAGTGGGGTTAGCGGGCCAGAATTGTCAGCTGACCGTATATGTTTGGGTTTTTTAAAATCATTTTAATATATATTTTTTTAATTTAACCTCTTGGTTCCAGAGAAAAGCATTAAAAAAATGATAATGCTTTATTTTTCTTAACCCTCGAAGGGCCACAGTCGAAGTGCCACAGTCTGAAAATTTGGACAATGGTGGAGTGCCACAGTGGGAATTTTCAGCCACTGGGCTCCAGCTTTGTGTGTTAAGGGGGGACACGGCCTGCAGAATTTCATGAAAAATTTTCAGAAATTGAGTTTCGTGTTAAGCGCGGATTTGGAATCTACAACATCTCCGCTACACGTGTGTGCGATCGATTTTGCTGGCTTAGGTTTCAAAGTATTTTAAACCAATTTGTTTTGTAAGGTACCCACCGCTAGATTAAAAAAAAGTACTAACCAGGAAGCCAAAATGCACAGATTTGAAAGCTTAGTTTCAGCATCTTCCTTCCAAAAAACGCCACATGTTTGGTATCGCATCGAAGCTTCATTTCCCGGCTTTACGTTGCAACTGTTTCCGGTACCGAAGAATAATTACCGAAGGCACACGAAGTACAAATCGGAGGCCAGTGCAAACCAATGGAAAGCTTCGAAATAACGGCCTGTCTCTCAGCTAGGCTCTGATTGGCCGCTTGTGTGCGTGATCACAGCGTGATCAGGCGGAAGTGGCTGGCGGAAACGGCCGAACCGTACTTCGACTGGCGGAAGTGGTAGGCGGAAACGGCCGAACCGTACTTCGGCTGTTTCCGGCCTGAACGTCGGCCGCCGAAGCAAACATCGGTTCTTTCCGAAGTGTGCTTACAGCGCGCGAAAGTTCGCGCTATCTCGATCGAGACAATTCCACGGAAGATGCAGAAATGGACGGAAAAAGCAAGCCCAGAAAAGAAATTAAGTCGTGTCAACAGCCTCTGGAGGTTGTGATACAACAGCGATCGCGTTCTCATCTACAGACACGGCACTGAACGAAGCTGTTATCACGGCGGAAGTTGCCGTGATTACGCGATTCTTACAGAAAACGGGAATGTTTTGCTACAGGTGATGCTTTTCACCTAATTATCCTGATATTTTGAATTAAGATAATAAGTTGAAAGTTTGCTACAATGATAACAAATAAACGACACATTCAATGAGTTATGTTATTAAATTGTATCTGTTATGGTTCAGTTGTAGTTAACGTTTAATCTTTCTCAAACTTTAAAGTCAATTTTCTCATAATGTGGTTTTTATTTCTACGGTAGTGATTTTCTCCCCAAAAATAAAGTCACTTAGGATTGAGATAGCTTTCTGAAATTGTGTGTGTATATTTATGAATAAATATTGCATTCAATAAGACCAATTAGAAAGGTGTAGCTGAATTTGCTTAATTTTTGTAAAAATTTAATTATGTTATGCCCGGAGCACATTTTTTGGTTACTTGTTCTAAATTTCACTAAAATTATTTAGAAGTGTTAGTAATCCACTTATTATATCTTATTGAATAATATAGACCTTCTTCTTTGTTTACAATCATTGTTGATCATAAAAAGGTTATTAATTAAAATTTCACGGAGGGGAGAAAATTGGTATGTTTATTTTTAAGTTATTTTGCTATAACACAAGAACAACTAAGTCTTCAGCAATAAAATTTTGTTTAAATATACCTTCCAGTGTGTTTGTATTCTGTATAAAATTTCATTAGTATAGCTTTTATATTTGCTGAGTTATGATTTATTTTCTATTAATCCGTTTTTGTACGCCATGCCCCCCCTTAAACTCTTGCTAAGCTCACTCTCTATTGGTTAGACCCTATTTCTATCAACCAATGAGAACACAGCACGCATGAGAGCCAGTCTGCCATATATGCCAGTGCATGGGGAGTGTGCTTTTTTTTGGGGGGTGGGTGGGGGGGTTATCATGGCACTCGGGGGTTAATGAAGTGTTAGGTTGTCAGCACTAGCAGCACATGAGGAATGGTCAGATATTTGAGAAGTTGATTTTTGATGGATTGCAGCTGTTGTCATTGCTACAGGAGTTAATGCTTGTTCTCTGCAGTATATCAGATCAGAAGATGGCATGTTTGATCTTGTTAACCCTCTGGACGCCATTAATTTTTCACGGATTTTACTCCCTGCAGCCAGTTATTTTCTGGACGTGCCCCAAAACCGAGACCCCTCTTCTGTTTAAAAATATACAATTATTTTATTATTTGCTATAGAGGCAAACTTTTTGGAGGAAAGATGGAAAATTGAATGCTCTCTCTGATAGACACACTGAAATTTATGTCCATGCAATACAATATGATTTAAAAATAAACTGAGACAACACAAATAAAAAAACGTGTCGAGTGACAGGCTGCCACTGACTCCCTCGAGAATAAATTCCCACATCGCTTCCTTTCTTTACCCTCACTTGACCAGCGTAGCGATTCGTTTTGTCGATCATCAAGTCAACGACTTTATTAGTTGAAATAGAGATAAAAAGCATCCGATTTAGATACCTCATCGGGCACATGTTGAGGAGAGTCCATGCGCGAATTTAGAAGTTACCGATCGAGGTAGACACGTTGCGCGATTTCAATTGCGCACGCTGGCTCAGAAATGATTGAGTTCGATTCTGATGAAGAGCGAATCTTTGAAATATTGTTCGATTCTGACTCGGAAGAAGAATTCCATGACTTCACAGAGGAAGATTTGGTTGAGTTTGCCACAGCAACCAAGAGTGGTCACACGCAGACGGAATCTTAGACTGCGCTGGTTCAACTTCGATTTCGTCATCGGAGTCACTGTCTGCGGCAAACTCGACCAAATCTTCCTCTGTGAAGCCATGGAATTCTTCTTCCGAGTCCGAATCGAACAATATTTCGAAGATTCGCTCTTCATCAGGATCGAGCTGAGTCATTTCTGGGCCAGCGTGCGCGATCGAAACGAGCGGCAGCGTGTCTACCTCGATCAGTAACTTAAAAACTCGATCTAAATTCGCGCACGTGCAGTGAAACAATATGGCGACTATTATTATGAAAGCGAGGCTCTTCTGTGCAGTCTCCATGCGTAGAGAGCTCTCACAATCCCAAGATTCATAGCAAACAGCGCCAGATTCAAACATGCCTATCAGTTTGTCGACTATAACCGCCGACGGCTGTGAGGGGAGGTAACTACTTCGGCGGTTATGACCGCCGACGGCGCTCAGAGGGTTAAACCATTGATCAAGATTTCTGCATCTACAGCAGGTTGTTAGGCTTGCAGCTATAGCTTGCATCAGGATAACATTCTTGCTTTATTTCCAGGATCATTTCCAAGTTTAGCCTTCTGTGTTTGCATGAATCAGTGGTACTGAAAAATTCTTTCCATATTCAAATATCTGCAAAGTATTCATCATTCAAGGAAACGGTTGTAATGCACCCCAAACTCTGGAAATATTCCAAGTTTATCTGCCGACTACAAGTACATTTCCATTGCTGCCAGCTCTTTTTCCCAGAAATCATTCTGACACAAGCTCTCTCTCTCTCTTGTGGGATTTGTCATGTCAGTGATTAAAAAAACTTATTCCCATCTCTCCCGCCCCTGGGATTGAACCACAGCACAGCACCTCACTGCAAAGTCCAATGCCCTAGCTTACTGGACCATCTACACCTCCTAAAAAAGAGGCTATCAATAGCCCAGCAGAGGCTTCGGGTTGGGTTTGAACTCATGAGGGCACAAGGGGAGAGCACAGTGATTTATTATCCCTGCTTTCTCCCGGTGGGTTGGGGGTTAAAAGAATAGACTCAGAGTGTCTCCCAACACAATTCGTAAGATGCGAATAAATAGGGATATCGTGACATGAATTGCACTTACTTGGATATATTCCAGTGATTTTCTTGCTTAATGGCCTTGCATAGCCTACAAAGGCTGACAGGCCGTAAAACTCCATCCATCCATCCATCCATCCATCCATGCATCCATCCATGCATCCATCCATCCATCCATCCATCCATCCATCCATCCATCCATCCATCCATCCATCCATCCATCCATCCATCCATCCATCCATCCATCCCTCCCTCCCTCCCATCCATCCATCCATCCATCCATCCATCCATCCATCATCCCTGCTTCTTCCATACTTCAGAGTTCCTACCAGCAACAGGCAAAGTGCTGGCGCTGCGAGTGAAGAAGCAATTTGTGGAAGAGGTGCCCACTGGTACAGAGTGTGGTGTGGTCCTGGACTGCACCAGCTTCTACGCAGAGCAGGGAGGGCAGATCTACGACGAGGGCTACATGGTGAAGGAGGGAGACGAGGTAAGTGGTTTTTGATATCACTGCATGAAAAATGTGTGCTGGAAGATCTACTGAAAGTGTGACGTATGGATGGAGCTGCTTGAGCAGTGTAAGACAGTCAGAGCTGCTCAAGTACTGTAACACATGGCCAGTCACTTGATGTTCTCATTAGCTGGAATACCTGGCTGCTGTGTTTGAGATTAGATAAGTGTGAGACACAGTCAGAGCTGCTCAAGTACTGTAACACATGGCCAGTCACTTGATGCTCTCATTAGCTGGAATACCTGGCTGCTGTGTTTGAGAGTAGATAAGTGTGAGACAAAGGAAACTTTAGGGGGGCAGGCTGGGGAGCTTTACTAGTGTCCTTTCTCCCTGGACTGAAAAGGTTCACATCAGATTATTGATAACCTGGACAAATCACTGTATAACTTCATGCCAGAAGGGAATGATACACTATTTTGTTAAAAAGCAAATATGGCATTGTTTAGGCAG
The DNA here is from genome assembly GCA_034096865.1 of Theodoxus fluviatilis. Lineage (NCBI taxonomy): Eukaryota > Metazoa > Mollusca > Gastropoda > Cycloneritida > Neritidae > Theodoxus > Theodoxus fluviatilis. The sequence continues at coordinate 57,681 of JAWQFJ010001401.1, forward strand.
GATAAAGGAATTCTTCACATGGTACACATATATTTATTTGAATATCCAAAGCATATGTTGCCTTTGTAGGTCAGGTACACATCAGCAGGTTGTTTGCTTGTTTGATTTTTAATCACTTTTGATACCTAGAAATGTGCATCTTCAATTGTGTGAATTGTGTGTATTTATAAGAGTAAATTTAAACAAATTGAAAGTTGTCAATTTGACTAGCAGTCTTCCTTTAGAAACTACTGACTATAACTGTGAAGGCACATTCCTAAAATGAGCCAGATAAACATGATTCACATTCATTCTATTCTCTCTCTTTATAAAAAAAAAGAAGATTAATATTTTTAATTTTTCTTTTTTTGGCTTCATTATGTCCCTCAGCACACAGATTGCAGACACAGGAATACCTATGTGATTACCTGTCCTAACAAGGCTCTTTCTCACCTCAGGAGGTGGAGTTCCAGGTGAAGAATGTGCAGGTACAGGGAGGCTATGTCCTGCATATTGGAGTCAACGAGGGCAAGCTCTGTGTGGGAGACACGCTCAAACTCTTCATCGATGAGGTAACTTTTTCCCTCCGCCAAGGAGGTAGTGTTTTACCCTTGCTTCGTTTGTTAGTTATATTTGGCAAAATAACTACAAAAGTTTGAAATGGATCCCGATGAACTTTGGTGCAAGGTCAGGGTTAATTCTTCTTTGGTTCATTTCATGCAGATACAATCGCAGCTCTCAAAGATGCTTTTGCATATGTGACTGGCCACAACAAAACCAGTGCTAAGTCGATTTTGGGACAAAATAGGGTTTTAATATTTTTGAATTCTGCATTCATTTAGAACTGTTTTTTTAATATATAAGAACGAACAGTGTGAGTTAATTAGAATAAGAGTTACAGGCATTTCAAGTTGGGTACTGAAGCAGCGGTCGTTTTGAAAAAACGGTCTCAGAAGATTTACCCTCTTCAGACATTAAACACCTTAGCAACGGTATTTCAAACTCTGTTTCCAAAAATAGCTGACCTTATTTTTCTTCGACATCCACAGAGTGGGAACGCCGAGAGAGCGGCCTTTCTAATGGTATATAACATGAAGGGGTTCTGCAAGGGTTTAGGTGTGTTTATTGCAGCTAGAATGAGGCAATTAACGCTAATTACAGGGAGCTTTTGAAACAATACATAACACAAAAGTCTTTATTTTACCATCAAAATATAATTCTTCAACATATTTCCTTTACTGGCATATAGTTTGAACCATGTAAAATCTATTTTTATCAAAAAGTGAAAATCACCCAGATTGACCCTCCCTGCCTTTTCTCAGACTTGGCGCAAGAGAGGGCCGCGCGACTTAGCACTGGTTTTGCCGTGGCTGGTCACATATATTGTTTTTGTCATCATGTTGGGTGCCGTTTTTCATGAAGGTGATTTTCCCCTAGATTTCCACAAGTAGGGGGTTTAAGATTGTGGTACCAGTCTCTCGCCCATCACAGAAATGTCTGGGTTGCAGCCTTATTGCAGTGTGGGCTTGTGATGGTCACGATGTGTTGTCTGTCTCTGTTGCAGTCTCGCAGAGTGGCAGTGATGCGGAACCACACAGGGACGCACATGCTGAACTTTGCCCTGCGCCAGGTGTTGAAGACTGCGGACCAGAGGGGATCCCTGGTGGCGCCTGACCGCCTTCGCTTTGACTTCACTGCCAAGGTAGACTTTCCTACTTCGATAGCGAGGTTTCTGAATGACTTCCTATAATGGGCCACACTCGTGGACTCGTACGAGGAGAGGGTGAGGGAAAGACAATAAAGCTTGCAGGCCGCGTATGCTGACCGGCCACTGCATCTGAATGGCGTAATAAACAAATAATGTGAATCGCAACGATGATACTCGTTTGTTTATTTACGCCAATCAGAAGCTGTGGCCCGTCAGCTTGCGTGGGCCGTCAGCCTGGCTGTTTTTCCTGCACCCCTCTCGGATGAGTCCACCAGTGTGGCCCATTATCGGAAGTCGTTCCGAAGTTTCTGCATTGTCGTCTGTGGCCGAGTGATTAGCGCACTTGACCTGCACTCGCTTGCTGCTGGTGGGTGTGGTGTTCGAAGCAGTGCGGTTCCCAGAGTTCTATTCTTGAGCAAGATGCTGCACTTGCTTTGCTTCTCCTCGCTCAGGAGTAATACTGGTACCTGTGAGGGCTGAGATGGCCCACTATCGTGCGATTAAAGGTTGTATGAGGCCACGAGCCAGCATCAGGTTGAAGTACTCCCCAGGGAGTGGAGTGGAGTTGGTACTGGTTCTGTGTGCATGTACATCCTCTCTGTCACTGTGTGTTGTAAGATACCAGTGAAGGATAGATCAAGCAGCCCAGTGATCAGGGGGTAAAGTGTAAAGTGCTTAGAGACCCTGGTGTGGATGAAAAGTTGCTATATAGAGCCATGCCTTTGCCTTCACCTCCTACCTTTAAGGGTAGCCGCGGGTCGACAAAACCGTTAAAATATTAATTTTTGGCTACTTTGAGATTTTGGTATAGTCAGCTCATATGAACACTGCTTTTCACATTGAGACCCCTGAGATAGCTTAGAAACTTATAAAAACCACTATAAAACAGACTTTTGCACACCCACCCTTCAAGAATTTACTCCGTTGCAGCTGAAAATTGTGTCGTTTTCTGTGAACAATTGCCGTGTTTCACCGCACGCTGTCCGCTCGCCGCCATTTTTGTTTGCAGCATGTAAGATATCGTTCGAAAGCGAGATCTCGCGGCTTCCAGGCTGACGCAATTGTGTTCCAAATATGGAAGACAGGCAGCTCTGCCGATCAATATTCATGAGGCACTCATCTGGCGTGTCTAACCAATCATCAACCGCGTCTTGGTTTTCTGACAGAATCCCCATCTGTGATTGGTTGGATTTGGTCACGTGACCGCCTATTTCGCGCCATGCCGTCTGCTTGCTCCGTGCAACTCTCAGTCAATTTGTCGCTATTATCAAGCAGTCGTAGCTCTTTTCAAGCAGTCAGTTTATCAATAATACATGTGAATATGCCAAGGATGGGGTAGCAGGCATACGTGCAGTACAATCATCGGCTCCAGGACGTGACTGAACGAAACTCGTGGTCGAAACTACTCGCGGTCGAAACGCGTGGTGCTGGGAGCGTCTATTCCGTGTGCCGTACAGTCAGTTCGAGTATTTTGCTCTTCTCAAGCTTTCATCAGGTCAGATAGAAAATGTGAACATGCCGAAGGTGCGGTGGAATACTGTACATGCATTCAGAGGCTCCAGACGGCGGTCGAATGAAACTCGTGGTCGAAAGAAAGCATTGCAAGCCGAAAACACCGATGACGTAGATTCATCTGCAGCAGCTGATTCTGGATCATCAACACCCAGCACTACACTTCGTGCGACACCATCAACTACATCATCTGCTCCTCAGGCTTCGACATCAGCCACCCATCAAACTTCAAATGCCCATCAGACACCACAGACTTCATCAGTGAGCACGTCAGCTAGAAAACTGTCCTACTTCTCTGGCTCTTCGCAGTCTGTCAATTGCTTGACTGAACGAGACAGTCCCCACTCGGGCAACAACAATGTGTTTTGTTTTGCGCAGCTTTCTTGCCTCAATAGACTTGTTCAGCCTCTGCTTTGTCCCGTGTGCAGAAAAGCATCACTGAGTGTGAGCTTTGAGAAGTCGGTTGGCTTGTCAGTGCTGACTGCAGTGACATGCAGTGCTTGTCATTACTCCAACAAAGTCCACAGCAGTGAGCAGATTAGTGATGGCAAGGAGACAAACAGAAGCAGAATGCCTTTTGAGGTGAATAGGCGAGCAGTCCTTGCAATGAAAGAGGTAGCTGTGGGAGCTCAGGGGTTGCAGAAAGTTTGCTCCATTCTCAATGTGCAAGGTGGATTGCACCATAAAACTTTTCAAGACCATTCGCAAGTGATCAGAAGAAGTGTAATGGAAGGAACTCTGCAGACCACCTTAGAGCAAGCTCGACAGGCAGTCAGAGAGACCCAAGTTACTGCTGACTCTTCCAATGAAGACAAAGATGTCCTGAACATTGCTGTGTCATATGATGGATCATGGCACAAGCGTGGCTACACAAGCAACTATGGGGTGGGTTGCATCATAGAGGTGGAAACAGGGCTGATCATTGACTATGCCATCCTGAGCAAATATTGTGCTGAGTGTGAACTCACAGGAAAAAAGTTAGAGGGTGAGGAGTTGGCACTGTGGCATGATATGCATGCCTCAGTGTGTGACAAATCTTGGGGTGGATCATCTCCTGCCATGGAGCCTGAGATAGCCAAGCTGCTCTGGAGCCGATCACTATCCCATGGATTCGCTACACCACCATGGTGTCAGATGGAGACAGCAAGACATTGCAAGCCTGCAAGCCTTGAATCCATATGGGGAAGACTTCCCTATTATCAAGGAAGAATGCATCAACCATGTGGCCAAGGCGCATGTATGCTGGGCTTGAGAGGGCTTGCTGCAGGAGCCGAAAAAGCCCCGGGTGTGCAGAATGAAGGGGAGAGGCAGGACTGTCCAAGCCAAGAATGCTGAGATGGGAAGGCTACTACAGGAATTGCCATCCTCCCAAAACCCTGGCAACCATGCAGGAAAATGCAAGATGGGACCACATGGGCCATCCTGTTCCACAGGCATTTCAGCAGAGGGCTCCCAACACCATTCTCGCTGCCACGGACTCATGGTGCTATTTCAAGATCGCCCAAAGGAATGGAACAGATCCAGTAGGAGGAAAGAAAGAGAGATGGAGCATGATGATCCACTTCCATCAGAAGTTGGAGATCAGGTTGTCCCCCTCTTCAAGAAGTTGACAGACCCTGTCCTTCTCCAGAGGTGCTCCCGAGTCAGAACCCAGAATGCAAATGAGTCCACACATGCCAGCATATGGAGAAAAATTCCAAAGACACAGTTTGTGGGTTTGAAGACTCTGGAGTGTGGAGTAGCCATGGCAGTGTGCCAGTTCAACAGAGGAGCCAGCAGCATTGCATCCTGCATGACAGATGCAGGAGTCCCAGGTGGTGAAACAGTTTCAGCTCTGGTGCATCGCCTGGATCATGCTAGGAAGCGCAAGTCCGAGACTTCCCACATGGACAAGATGACCAAAACAAGAAAGAAGCTGCAAAAGACAAGAAGGGAAGAAGAGAGGAAGAAAGCTGAGGGTCCCACTTATGGTTCTGGTGCATTCTGATGTTGCATTTCTCTCCTGTGGATGATGAACAATGTGTACCAACAGTTTCCAATGTTCAAGCTTCGTTTTCTCAAAATCGCGTTTTTGTGCACTGTGACCCAACGAGGAGAAATGGTGGGGAGTCACAGTTTCATGTACAGTTCTGAAATTTTCACCATCTACTGAACAATGTGTGCTGATTACAAGTAGAGATTTTCAAGGAGCAGTGTTGACCAGATGTGCTTTACTTTGATGATTATATTGACAGAAACCAGGTCAAAAATCGACACGGAAGTTTCCAACTTCAACACTTTTATNNNTACAGTGGTGCTAAAACGGTGACGTTATGGGCTGCCAGTGGTGCTAAAACACAAGCAAATTGAGCAACACGCACACCTTTCATTAACTTTGAGATTGCTGATGAACCGTTACAGATAGACACATAAAGTAAAAACACAAAATGCTTGAAATTGAATGAACAATATTTTGGTGTGCAGTTCATGGTCTTTATTCAAATCCTGATTTTTTTTTGGTCAAATTTTAAATGGTAAACATTTGTGTGTTTTTCACTTCTTGAGAAATAAAACAGGTAAATCACTATGCAATAGTGGGTAAATACCCTATAAACCCTACTGGATGTTTGCTTTAATCATCTGTGCATACTAATGTATCATTCTCTTTTACCAAAATGCACTCTTTAACTCTTCCCCTACCAGGTTTATACAGAACACAACACAATTTATTTTCTGCAGAGAAACACACACCCGGTAGTGCTCTTTTGAGAGTGTATTGTGCCTCTAGAGAAGATACTACATGCATCATGTGGCATATCATTTTGAAGGAAAATGAATGCCCTACAAGACTAAAACAAAACAGCGTTAGTTGCCTTTAGCAAGACTGAGAAAGCATGCTTGGAATTACACACTTGTTTCAAAAACCAAGAAATAGGAGCATGCTGAATTTGAGCTTACCGAGCAATATCTTGGTAATGATCCCACTGATCCTTTCCAGAATTTCACCACACAATAATCATCCATTGGAAAATGTCCAGTCAAAATTTAAAATAAATATCTTTAACAGTTTTCTAGCACTGACATACAGAAGAGACGAACCGTCCATCACAATGACAGTCAGTTCCTTCAGACATCTCGATCAAATCAATCACAATCAGTCCACGTTGCAGTACACACACGTTCATCTAACGTTGTGAGAGATCTCTCTACTGCTGTAAAACCACATTAGGTCCGATAGGGAACACTATAAAGTGTGATTATACAAAGAAACGAAGCAAAAAAGCTTTATCGCAGAGCGATGCAGAACTTCCGGGATTTTCTCAGACATTTCGATCAAAACAATCACAATCGGTCCACAAAAGTCGCATTAAACCTCACGCTCTGCGTTAGACGTTCATCAAACGTTGTGGGAGAGTTCTCTACTGCTCTAAAACCACATTGGGTCTGATAGAGAACACTAGAAAGTGTGGATTATACAAACGAAACGAAGCGAAGTAGCTTTGGCGCAGAGTGCGGCGGACGGGAGGCAACTGAATGCGCTTTGGCGCACAGTGCGGCGAATGGGACGGAAAGAGTTAAGGGGGGATATGGCAGTGCCTATAGGGCTGGAGTAAAGCAGTTCTTTTCTAAATACATAATTATTTTCATATCAAAGGTACACATGTTGGGTATTAAAAACTGTAAAGATAAAAAAATTTTAACCTTCTGTTGCCATGGAAACCTTCCAAGATGGCCGCCACATGCAATATATTTAAAAATACAAAACTCAAAAACTACAACTCATAACTACACCATTTTTTTTATTCAGCAAGATACACATCAACTCAAACTTTTTACAGAAGGGCATCAATTTCTATGCAGTCTAACCAATTTTCTGAATTTGAGGTCCACTATCCCATAAGCTATGCCGTGAAAACCCTGTTTCTTAGACACATTTTAGACAATTACAACAAGAAGAATGGGAAAATATCAATATTATTCTGTAAGAATGAAGGAAACATAAGAAAGAATAAGACCTGTAAATTGCAGGGCTGTATCATGCCCCCTTTTTTTCCTTGTATTTTCAAATATAGCAAAAACCGTATTTTGAGAAATCAAGGAAAACAAGCTTCGACTTGCTGATAGAGCCTTAGAGGGTGACTTGGTTGCTGAAACAAATGTGTTATTCATTGAGATATGACCTCTTTTGGGATTGAATGGCTGTCAACCATCCCCGCTGCCCCTGACTCGGCACATCTGAGTTGTGTTGAAGTCAACAGACTACTTTGCTCTGTGTGTGTGTGTGTCTGTGTGTGAGTGTGTGTGTGTGTGTTTGCTCGTATGTATGTGTGTTCATGCATGTGTGTGTGTGTGTATGTATGTATTTGTGTTCATGCATATTATGAGTGTGTGTGTATGGGTCGGTGCGTGCATGCATGCATGTGCGCGTGTGTGTAGGTCTCTTCATCTCACATTAACCTCAAACTTTCATCTATATAATTGTGCACCCTGTTGTTGGTTCATGCAGCAACAAACTTCGTTCCCACAGTCTGTTCACCTCATGTTGCATTTGGAATTCCATCCGCATAGCTGTGTCTTTTGTTTCGTTCCACAGAAAACTTCATTCTTACTCTCACCTACGTGCGTTGGACCATAAAATATGCACTGTTGGTTCGTGTCTGTTCATGAATACACAGCATTTAAAGATAACCTTGAATTGTTTGTGCAGATTCATTCTTACAGCCTGTTGATGAGAATAGAGAGTGAAGCTTACATTTTACTATGAAATGTGACATACAACTGTTTCAGGAATGCTTTGCTGAACAGTGGAAATGATTTGATATTGCAGGGTGCCATGACTGTGGAGGAGGTGAAGAAGACGGAGGAGATCGTCAACCAAGTGGCGGAGAAGAACGAGAAGGTGTTTGACAAGGAGGCCTCCCTTGTCGAGGCCAAGTCCATCCAGGGTCTCCGCGCAGTCTTTGATGAGGCAGGTGTCAATCTGCTTGGGTTTTATTCTTCCTGCTTTGACTGCACTTGTCATGGTCTCTCCTGAGATCTTGGAGCAGTCTTTGACGAGTCTTGTGTCTGTGCTTGCCTGACTTTTGTGTCCTTGTCTATGTTGAGGTAGAGTTTAGAAAAACCAACAACTGTGATATGGGGGCAAGTATAGACCCATTGTGACTCCCTATTCAATTTGTAAGATGGGAAATGCCAGGGAAATCGAGACTTGAATGAATCTTACTCAAAGCAGCTGTAGTGGTTTTTGAGATCTGTGTTATCATAGCCTAGGAAAGCTGATAGGCAGTATGATGTCATCATTATCATTATCTGAGAACAGACCTGTGCACTTGTACGATAAAATCGTAGTTTTTACGATTTTCGCCTGGCATGAACGATAAAATCGTAATTTTTACGATTTTCGCCTGGCATGAAAAATCTTCTGATTTTTCACTCTACGGACCGGCATTACTTTTTTCTGTACAATTTCGGCCAGTTTCGGCAATTGCCGCGCTCGCCTTCGTGGTCCGCCAGTGGCAAGCGCAGCCAAAGTACAAGCCTATCATATTACTCTACGTTTACTGACTCCAGTTCATGCAGAAGAGGTTTCTCTACAGTCTTCAGCTTGGCCAATCAAAAATCGGGGCGATTTTATGTGCGGTATAGTAGAAATTATGGGCTATCCTGTGGACGCTCGAGGCAACATCTCGCGATCGCGAAATCTGTTTGAGGATTTTAATCCTTCAGCAGCCGAAGATGAAGATGATGAGGAAACTTTAGATGAAGTGATCAGGCAAGCTGTAATTAGCTCAAGAATGCCGACCTCTCAAGCTGCGAGTGATCGAGAGGTGGGAGAGGATGACAGTGAGGGTTGGATGCGAACAGCTGATGCCCCGCTAATTGCGCCGTTCACGGGCGAGTCGTTTAAATCTTACGATTTTTCCAAAAATCTTACGATTTTTATCTTCTTGTCTTACGATTATTCCAATGGAGGGTGCACAGGTCTGTGAGAAGACAAAGAAAGAAAAGATAATGCCCCATGAGCATGACGTGCCTTGGACCAGGTAATGATGAGATTTTCCATGATTATCCCGTACTACAAAGTACTTGCTTCAGACAAAAGTTTGTTGGTGTCTAAATTTTTTAACTCACTGGAGTCGTGGTTAAATATTGTGATCGTTCTCCGGGATCGTAAGTTTTTCATGCATTTTCAAAAATTTAATAAAGATACAAAGGCATAAGATAACTACAAATTATAAATGAAATGAAAGCTTGTTTTTTACTCTTTACATTCAAAGAATGATCTAAGGGATTAAAAATGCTAATTATGAATTACACACCATAGAATTGAGTATGTACATGCACAGAAATGAAAAAGTATTTAAAAAATCAGTTCACTAGCAGTTATGGGAAGCTTACAAGCGCCTAGAAAATGAGAAACTTTAACCCTCTGCACGCCATCGGCGGTCATAACCGCCGACGCAGTTACCTCCAGCCACAGCCGTCGGCGGTTATAGTCGACAGACTGATAGGCATGTTTGAATCTAGCGCCGTTCGCTATGAATCTTGGGATTGTGAGAGCTCTCTACGCATGGAGACTGCGCAGAAGAGCCTCGCTTTCATACTAACAGTTGCCATATTTTTTCACTGCAAGTGCGTGAATTTAGAGCAAATTTTGAAGTTATTGATCGAGGTAGATGCGCTGCTGCGCGATTTCGATTGCGCACGCTGGCCATAAAATGGCTGAGTTCGATCCTGATGAAGAGCGAATCTTTGAAATATTGTTTGATTCTGACTCGGAAGAAGAATTCCATGGCTTCACAGAGGAAGATTTGGTCGAGTTTGCCACAGACAGTGACTCTGATGATGAAATCTAAGTTGAAATAGCCCAGTCCAAGATTCCGTCTGCGTATGACCACTCATGGTTGCTGGAGTGACAGACCATGGACTTTTCTTAACATGTGCCCGACGACATATCTGAATCGGATGCTTTTTATCTCTTTTTCAACGATGAAGTTGTTGACTTGATGGTTGACGAAACGAATTGCTACGCTGGTCAAGTGAGGGCGAAGAAAGGAAGCAATGTGCGGGAATTTATTCTTGAGTGAGTCAGTGGCAGCCTGTCACTCGACCCGTTTTTTATTTGTGTTGTCTCAGGGGTTTTTTCTTATCATATTGTATTGCATGGACATAAATTTCAGTGGGTCTTTCAGAGAGAGCATTCACTTTTCCATCTTTCCTCCAAAAATGTTGCCTCTATAGCAAAGAATAAAATAATTGTATATTTTTAAACAGAAGAGGGGTCTCGGTTTTTGGGCACGTCCAGAAAATAACTGGCTGCAGGGAGTAAAAAACGTGAAAAATTAATGGCGTCCAGAGGGTTAAATGTTAATATCCAAGTAATGCAAATGTGTATAAACATTTAGTACAGACACACATACAAGCAGATGGAGGCTAGCAATCAACCAAATCAAAGTATTTGTTCATAGAATTGGAAGATCAAACGTTTTGCAGTACGCTTTCCCGCCTTTTTGTCAACATACACACTACATGCACAAAGGTTACGATTTCCTATCATCAGTCGAAAATATATTGTAAAGGAAAGTAAATCTGCTTGCAAATTCCTTCAGCTATATAGGCTAACAAGATTTACCTCCCTTAGACCGTTATAGTGAAAGGGAGAAATTTGCAATCGCATCGCAAACAATCTCACGATACGACTCTGGCAGGAGGATGCCTATCACGATATTTCTTGCGATACGACTCAAGTGAGTTAACCTGCAGAACATGTGACTTGTCTGAAATTAGTGGTTGACTGCTGATGTAAAAGCAGTCCCGTGCAGATATTTATGTTTAAAAGGGAAAATCGCCTGATTGTCCAACAACCTAACACTATTCAAAACAACGCCACACCAGACATAAATCAAATATAACAATTTAATAACATAATACAAGAAAGAACCAGTCAATGCAAATATAATTCCACACCTCACTCCACAACCACCATTATGCCAGAACACTCCAGCGCAAATCCACAACAAAATCTCTCCACAGAATAAACAACAATCACAAACCTACAAAAGCTCCCCAAAGCACAAACAATACTTTCATAACATAATACAAGAAAAAACCAGTCAATGCAAATATAATTTCACACCTCACTTCACAACCACCATTAGGCCAGAACACTCCAGCACAAATCTACAACAAAATTTCCCCGAAGCACAAGCAATACTTTCAACTCAAATCAATGATTATCACTCCAACACACCAATTGGAATCTGCTAGAATTTTCCAGCAACAAAATTAACAATTATTGCCAAAAAACAGACAATACTTCCAATTCAAATGAACGATGGTTATTACCTCCAAATCTTTCCACTGAATAAACAACAAGCACAAACCCACAACAAAAGCTCCCCAAAGCACAAGCAATACTTTCAACTCAAATCATCAATGGTTATCACTCCAACACACACCAATTGCAGTCTTCTGAAAGTGTGTGATCCCCTGGATTGCATTATGCTAAGTAAAAATATATGAAGTTAGTTAATGAGTACATGATGTATCCAATAAAACTTGCTTAGTTATATGCAGACAATTTTGAAGATGGAAAAATATTCCCCCTTCATATTCTGAAATCTGAAATGCTTCCAAACCATAAGAAGTGAGCTGTTACCATGCGCAACTTGTCAACACTGTCCTCCAATTCTCATATGCCATAGGCGTGTTCAAGAGGCCTACCGGTACGTACCGGTACGTACCGGTAGCATCTTGAACGACTTGTTACGGCTACCGGTACGTACCGGTACGTACCGCGCCGGAGAGCCGTTGCGCGTGTATAGCCAAAATGGCTGCCTTCGGGGAAAGGAAGAAAATCGTCATCACAAATATGCGCTGTGGCACGCATTTCGACCTGTGATTATTACCCAGCCTATGCGAGACGTTACAAGAAGGTAGGCTGATATTGTACTTTTCTTTTTTTTAAGAATAACTGCTCTGAAATAATTACCGGTCAAGATGTGAGCAAACATTTCAACGATAGACGGCAAAACAATTTCAAGGCAATTTCAAGGGAAGCAACTCTTATTTTTTACATTAGCCCTTGGTTTGTGGTGTTACCTCCCTTGAAAATAGCATCGAACTATTCTTGCTTACAACAAGTCAGCACTGTCGTTTTGACATAAATTTCTATTCGAGCGATGTCGAGCATTCATGCACAGCTACAGCTTAACGTATTTCATCAGCTTCCACAAGGAACAAGCAGTCTGCAGCTGCTGGTTTACTCATTTGGTTGAGAAGCGCAATCCGCGGCAATGAGAAGGCATCTTGGAAGCCATCTTGGCTACCGTTGGGTCATAACGAGTCGTTCAAGATGGCACACCGGTAGGTAGGCTACCGGTAGGCTACCGGTAGGTCGTCTTGAACGCACGGCATCACTCGTATGTGCTTTTTGACTCACATGCGAAGCAAAAGTGAGTCTATGTACTCACCCTTTTCGTCCGTCCGGGCGTCCGGGCGTCCAAAAACTTTAACGTTGGATTTTTCTCGGAGACTATTAAGTCTATCAATACCAAATGTGGCATGATGGTGTATGATGACAAGGCCTCAAAAAACATACATAGTGACTTGTCCTTGCTTCAAGGTCAAGGTCGCAGGGGCCATAAATGTTGTCTAAAAAACAGTCATTTTTCACATTTTCTCAATTTTCTCTGAAGTTTTTGAGATTGGATACCTGACCTAAATATGGTATATAGGGCAAAGTAATCCCTATCTTTTGATACCAGTTTGGTTGACCTTGCTTCAAGGTCAAGCTCTTTAAAGTTGGATTGTATACATATTTTGAAGTGACCCTGACCCTGAACTATGGAAGATAACTGTTTCAAACTTAATAATTATGTGGGGCACATGTTATACTTTCATCATGAGACACATTTGGTCACATATCATCAAGGTCAAGGTCACTTTGACCCTTATGAAATGTGACCAAAATGGGGTAATGAACCACTAAAAGTGACCATATCTCATGGTAGAAAGTGCCAATAAGCACCATTGTGCTTCCTATGTCTTGAATTAACAGCTTTGTGTTGCATGACCTTGGATGACCTTGACCTTGGGTCAAGGTCACATGTATTTTTGTAGGAAAAATGTGTAAAGCATTTCTTAGTGTATGATGTCATTGGTAGGTTTAGTTGTTTGACCTTGACCTTGAAGGTCACCTGAAGGTCAAGGTCATATAAAGGTCAAGGTCAAGCATGTGAGTTGTATGGGCTTTGCCCTTCTTGTTATTTCATGCTGATGGATGGGTTTGGTTTGAAAGAGAAGAACGCAATGCATCTTCAGGTGTACCCAGACCCTGTGCGAGTTGTGTCCATCGGTGTGCCTGTTGAGAACCTGATCTCCGACCCTGAGGGACCCAAGGCCTTAGACACTTCTGTGGAGTTCTGTGGTGGAACGTGAGTAGCCTTGGAGTTAGGCCACACACAAAAATAGTCGTGGTTATGGTAACCTGATCTCCGATCCTGTTTTTCCTGCAGACTCTAAACTTTTTTTGGATCATGCTAAAAAGAAAAAAAAACAAAGAAATTGATGGTTAACAACAAACTGCATGCTGTCCTATCTTTCCTGCTTCATAGTGAAAATTGAATTATGTTTAATCTGGCCTCTTCGGATTCAATCCCTGGGACGGGAGAAATATGGATTATTTCTTGCAAAAATTTAAAGTTGAATAAATGTCCAGCCTGATCTACTGACCCTTTTTTGTGTGGCCATGTTACTGCAACCACAACTGTTTTTTGTGTGGCCATGTTACTGCAACCACAGTTGTTTTTTGTGTGGCCATGTTACTGCAACCACAGCTGTTTTTTGTGTGGCCATGTTACTGCAACCACAGTTGTTTTTTGTGTGGCCATGTTACTGCAACCACAGCTGTTTTTCTTGTTTTCTTCTTCCTATATAATTTTTTTGCCTTATGGGGCAATTCATGAGTTGACCATACTGTGAGATGTGTGTAGATCTAGTTCCTTTGAGGAATATGTCTGTATGGATGATCATTTTTCAGCACCACTTATGGCACTACAAGAGCATGCTCACGATGCAACATCTCAGAGATGGAAAGGATAAGATTTGAGGCCAGCTTTGAAAGGGGCCAAACTTGGAGACAAGAGACTCGGGAAACCGATTCCCTAGTCTAGGTCCCGCTACACAGGAAGGGCCAGTCACTATAGCTTGTTAGTCTTGTGTGTGGTATCATGAGAAGTGGTCTGTCTCATGACTGAATCTGTGCATGAATGAATATACCTGGTGAACATCTACGATGCACTTACCCCTCGGTGTGACTGCATTAGCTTTGGTTCAACATCTACTACGTGCCAAAGCATAACTTCTCTTCCATATAGTCTACAGGAAAGGTAGTTCACTTTTGTTGTCGCTTCTTGAACTTTTTTGTTGTTGGTAGTTAATTTTTTTTTCCTTAAACATACTGAGATGTGAATATTAAAGATGGGATTGTAATTTGTAGTTCATTTGAAAATAACTGATCGACACTTTAGGAAACTTCCCATTGAGTAACACATTATTGAGTCCTCAGGATTTTCACTTGATCCTTTCGTAGTACTTCAAATCAGTTTATACGGCGAGAGACAATTTTATATATATGGCTGTGTGATGCTTGTCGCACTTTAGACATTGTGCTCGACACTACAAATACAGCCTTTATTGTTTCTTTGTGTTGCTGGCAGTCACCTGAAGCAGGCGGGACATGTGGGCAAGTTCATCATTGTGTCAGAGGAGGCCATCCAGAAAGGGACACGCCGCATCACCGCCGTCACGGGGACGGAAGCCACTAAGGTGAGAAAAGGGAGTTGTGTGATGTTTTGCAGCCACCCAAATTTGTACTCCTGGTTCAGGTAGTTTTGATGTGTAATGCACCATAGTGCAGGGTTCGTACAGGTCATGGAAAACCTGGAAAGTCATGGAATTTGATTTTTCATTTTCCAGGCCTGGAAAGTCATGGAATTTCAACTTAGGTCATGGAAAGTCATGGAATTTAAGAAAGAAAAAAAAAGAAAGAAAAAAAGACGTTTTCTAGGCTGTGCTTCGCGCGATACTCTCAATCTAATTTTAAACGCTGAGCACGTCAGGAAAACGTGCCCTTGCATTCCATTGGTTAATTCTGAAGGCTCGTGTGCCTTCTGCTTCCTGATTGGTTCTTTGGCTAGGTGACCTCGTTTCATTTCCACTCCGGTCCGGTCAGTTGGTTCAAACGTGGACAGAGTGAAAAGAGCTTGTTTTGTTTGTGGAGCAGTGTTTCTTTGAGAATCAGATTATCATCATGCATGGAAAGTGTCGCTTTCAAGACTCTTGGACAGGAGACCCTGAATACTGTGAGTGGGNNNCTCCTTCTCCCTCCTCCCTTCTCCTCCTTCCCTCTTCCTCCTTCTCCCTCCTCCTTCTCCTTACCTCTTCCTCCTCCCTCCTCCTCTTCCTCCTTCTTCCCTCTTCCTCCTCCCTCCTCCTCCTTCCCTCTTCCTCCTCCTCCCTCCTCCTTCTTTTTTCTGCCAGCCAGGAGCTGTGTGGGAATGGCAGCTAGGGGCTGTGTGGGAATGGCAAATAGGGGCAGTATGGAAATGGCAGCTAGAGGCTGGGTTATGGCAGTATAGAACATTGCAGGTTGATTCATTTTGACAGGCATGCTGGATAGTTTGCCTCTTTCTTTTTTTATTTTTCCCCGTCATCTGTCTCCTGTTATCAGGTGTGTGTGTGAGTGTGTGTGTGTGTGTGTGTGTGTGTGTGTGTGCAAGTTAGGCAGTTAGGAAATGATAGGTCAATTCGACAGCTTTGCTGAACAATTCTTTATTTTCCTCCTCCTCCTCCTCCTCCTCCTCCTCCTCCTCCTCCTCCTCCTCCTCCTCCTCCTCCTCCTCCTCCTCCTCCTCCTCCTCCTCCTCCTCCTCCTCCTCCTCCTCCTCCTCCCTCCTCACTTTCCCTCCTCTTCCCCCCTCCCCCCCAACCCCCCATGTAGAAGTGTTACCTGTATTTGAGCCAGAATTATTCCACAACTACTTCTGTGCTTGCAGGCCCACCATCACTACCAGGTGCTGGAAAAGAAGGTGAAGGAGCTGAAGAACTTGGTGGAAAAAAGACCTGCTGACCTCACAGACAAAGACATGGTGCAGCGAATTGTGACGCTGGACAATGTAAGTCCTGTGGCTTGGCCTTCCTCTGTGTTTGTCTGCCTTTTTCATGCTGATGTCGTGGCCATCCAGCCATCTAACTGGCTGCCCACTTTCCTGCCAGACCTTTGTTCATTTGGCCAGCTCTCCATCTGCCTTTGTCTTCATGTTTGTGTTGTTTTCTCAGACACTTTCTCTGACTTTCACACTTAAATCTCCGAATCTCTCTCCTCTGTTGTTGTTGTCATCCCTCCCTGGCTGTCCGTTTCATTTTTTTTCTATCAATCAATCCCTCCCTCCCTCCCTCCCTCCCTCCCTCCCTCCCTCCCTCCCTCCCTCCCTCCCTCCCTCCCTCCCTCCCTCTCTCTCTCTCCCCCCCCCCCCCCCCTCTCTCTCTCTCTCTCTCTCTCTCTCTCTCTCTCTCTCTCTCTCTCTCTCCGTCTCTCTCTCCATCTCTCCACCCCCACCCCCCACCCCCCCTCCTCTCTCTCTGTGTTTGAGTGTTGCCACAGAGTACACACTGTAAGAGTCCATGCTGCCTTGTTCCTACAGGAGGTGGCACAGTCCTCCATCGCACACTGGTTGCGGGACGAACTGCGCAAGGAGCTGAAGGCACTGAAGAAAGTTTTGGATGACCAGGACAAGTCCAAGAAAGCTGCCATCACCAACGAGGTAAGTCAGCACGGATGCCTCTGTGGAGAGAACTAATGGAAGTTAAGTGTTCATCAGCAGTGTTACCAAGTGTAACGGAGTGAGCACATGTTTGTGTTATTAGGAAAGAGGCAATAGGTAAATTTGTAGTAAAATTTGTTCATGTTGGTTGAAGACACATAAAGCTGCTAATTTAGGGTTAGATATTTACTCACTGACAGTATTTAACTTCAAAATAAGCCCTTGTTGTAAGTGATGGATTGATTGTGTCCTGATGAAATGTAAAATTTATCTGAAACGATTACGTTGGGAGGAAGTTCAATGACAAACTGCATTCATTGAGTGCTACATCCCTCAGTGCATTGCATTTCTATATTACAGCCCTCCTGCCAAGTTCTGTGTGACTGAGGTTGCCTCTTAAATAATCCACTTGAGAAATAGTGCTGTCAAAGAAAGTAAAAATGTATCTTCTGTGCTTAGTGAACAGTCACCTATTGAAGGCTTGTCTAGCTTTGGAACATGGCAGCTGTAACATTGGCAGTGTGAAATCTGACTTGTGGAGAGATTCTTGTCTTTTTACATGTGTTCTTTCCCGACACAGGTCGTGGAGCAGGCCAAGAAGATGATCGAGGCCAATCCTGACCAGGCGTTTGTGGTGCATGAATTCAAGGCAGGATCGAACTCCAAGGTGGGTGTGGAATCTTGCAGTCGAAACGAATGTCTCCACCCGTCCCTCCTTCAGCACCCACTGGCAGACTTGATCAGTTTCCTGGGGGAAAAGTTGTGGCTTCCAAATTTGTTTGATACACAGCCCTGCTGGCTCTTTGTCAGTTTGCTGAAACGGAAAATGTTATGGCAGACATGAACCTCAATGCACAGATGCTCTGTTTATATTGCTTGATGAATCACGTCCTGTGCTTTTGCTTTGTAAATGATGTTTTAGTTCTCTGCCATGTCCTCTCTGCTTAACCCTTTTGGTGTTCATTGGAGTGTATCTCTCTCAAGGGAAAGATTGCAGGTTTAGCTGCTGTTATTTGTTCATGATCTTCATGTATAAGCATACATGCACACACTCTGACAGACACATACATACATTCTCTCTCTCTCTCTCTCTCTCTCTCTCTCTCCTCCCTCCCTCCCTCCCTCCCTCCCCCCCCCCCCCCCTCTCTCCCTCCCTCCCTCCCTCCCTCTCTCTCTCTCTCTCTCTCTCTCTCTCTCTCTCTCTCTCTCTCTCTCTCTCTCTCTCTCTCTCCCTCCCTCCCTCCCTCCCTCCCTCCCTCCCTCCCTCCCTCCCTCCCTCCCTCCCCCTCCCTCCCTCCCTCCCTCCCTCCCTCCCTCCCTCCCTCCCTCCCTCCCTCTCCCTCCCTCTCTCTCTCTCTCTCTCTCTCTCTCTCTCTCTCTCTCTCTCTCTCTCTCCTCCCTCCCTCCCTCCCTCCCCCCCCCCCTCTCTCTCTCTCTCTCTCTCTCCTCTCTCTCTCTCTCTCTCTCTCTCTCTCTCTCTCTCTCTCTCTCTCTCATATTCAATTAAACACACAGAAACAAATACTATCGAGAACAAACGAAAATACCTGCACACACATACATGCATCCACACATGCACAAAAATGCACAATCCCACTAACTCATGCACATGTGCAAGCATGCGCATGCATGCACAGTCATGCCTGCTCACACACCACCAACACCGCCAAGTGCAGGGGATGTAGAGGACCACTGCTTGCTGCAGGCGCTGGATGCTGCCATGAAGCAGTACAAGAGTCAGAGTCCCAAAACTGCCGCCATGTTCTTCTCCGTGGACCAGGACGCCGGCAAAGTGGTCTGCATGAGCTGTGTGCCCAAGGTAGGCTTGTGTGTGCGTGTGTGTGTGTGTGAATGTGTGTGTCTGTGTTTGTGTGTGAATGTGTGTGTGTGTGTGTGTGTGAATGTGTGTGTGTGTGTGTGAATGTATCACTGGGTGTGTGTGTGTGTCACTGTGTGTGTGTGTCACTGTGTGTGTGTGTGTGTGTGTGTGTGTGTCTGTGTGAGTGTGTTTGCATGTGTCACTGTGAATGTGTGGATGTGTCTCTCTGTCAGTCTGTCTGTCTGATGGTTGGTCGGTCAGTCGGCTGGCCAGCCTCGTCTCAGCCTTGCTTAGTCTCAGTCAGTTTCTGTCTCTCAGTTTAATGTGCTTCATCTCCATTTATTTTCTCAAGCTGTCTCCACTCTTGTTTGTGCTGTTCAGGGTTCTGTCGTGGTTTTTGAGCTCATTATCTCTTACAGTATACTTAAATGTTACAGCTTAATTACCAATCCGGCACAGCCACTTTTTTATAATAGCATGTCTGCAAGAGAAAGTGCTTCTCCGTGTAAGTCACTATTGTTCAGGTGAAATTGATATCTAAGACTGAAAGTAAGAACAACAATGGAGCCTACAAGGTATACTTTTCATGCTCTCAAGTTTTCATTACTCAATCACTCGCTC
Source organism: Theodoxus fluviatilis (assembly GCA_034096865.1). NCBI lineage: Eukaryota > Metazoa > Mollusca > Gastropoda > Cycloneritida > Neritidae > Theodoxus > Theodoxus fluviatilis. The sequence goes on from JAWQFJ010001401.1 coordinate 77,125, forward strand.
ATTCACTCCTCCTCTCCCCTTCTTTCTACCCACTGTGTGTTGGGGGGGAGAATAGACCCACTGTGTCTCCCTAGGCAGTTAGCAAGAGATGAATGACTAGGAAAACAAGGACTTAACTTCCACTTTGTCAAATTATATTTGTGTGATCAATGGCCGTACATAGCCTACAAAAGCTGATGGATTGTAAAACTCCTCTCCCTTTTTCATTCCCCTTCTTCCTCTATGCTTTACATCTTATTAAGTTGTGTCGTATTTGTGCCTTGGCACCTTAGCTAATCCTTTATGTCATCATCGTGTCTGATGAAAGTGTGTTCCTTCCATTCCTGCAGGAGGCAGTGGAACAGGGCCTGAGTGCCAAGGACTGGGTGGACCAGGTGGTGACACTCATCGGGGGCAAGTCTGGGGGCAGGGAAACCGCCGCCCAGGCCACCGGCACCAACACCACCGTGCTGCCTGACGCTCTGCAGCTGGCACAGAACTTCGCTCAGCTCAAGCTGAAGGCGTGAACAGCTGGCGATCTGTCGGCGTGCGAAGTTTCCAGTTTTTGACCTCAGCCTGTCCCAGCCAACCATGATGGCCTGCTCTCCATCATGGATGTGTTGACTTCTCTCTCATGCTGGGTTGAGGTTTTCTCACTCAGATCCTCTGTGGCCATGCAGCGGTGGTGGGAGCTGTGAGAAATGAAGGGAAAGAGAGGCACAAGTTTGGAGGGGTTGAGGGCAAGGGAATGAAGAGGTGGTGGGGGGGAGTGTCATATTGGGATTGGGGGGGGGGGGGGGGGGGGGGGGGGGGGGGCATGCAAATCTGGTGGGCTTGGAGCTCTGTGCACGGAAGGAGCAGGTACACTCCTCTTTGGGCAGAGTAGCTGTCCATCTTTCCCCTGGGCCGATTTCTGTGAGTGCTACTTGGAGCCCCGGCTGTCAGGTTTGCAGACAGTGCGGGTTTTGCTGAAAGAGCTCAAGTTCATGTCCTTTCTCTTCCATCCGTGACTGACTTTCCTAAACGATTTCTCAGGTTGGGATGCATCGCCGTTTTATTTTCGATTTCGCCCTTGACAGATGCAACCCTTGACCAGCAGTTAGTCATTTCATTTTCTTTCACAAAATGAAAGATGTGTATTTCCAATTATGTTAATGAATGTGACTGTTTAGTTGAAATTTTATTGTTCATGACTTAGGGAGATATGGCCATTATTGTGTAACCACATCAAGCTTAATTTCGTTTCTTGTTAGTCTTTCTGCTATTTTTAGCGAGTTTATTGGATTAGTTTTACCAGTACAGTATCACCAGTTGAAGTTATATTAACTTATCAGGACTAGATCAATTATCATAAATTGCATCTCTTTTCATATCACTCTGCCTGTTTATGAATAAACTTTTGTTCTAAGCACAAGACAGGGAAACCATGCATATGTGTTTATTTTTTCATCTTTGATTTGGGCCTCAAACTCCCACTATTTTTGCTCTTTGTCTGGTACTATGGGTTGAAATAAGCAAGTACTGAAATTGTGAAGGGAGATCCTTTTTTTGCATCCTTCTCTGTAATTTGGACCAAATAATGATTTAAAAAAACATCTTTGATTTGGGCCTTGTTGGAATTGCCATTATAATGACCTTTGGTCCCATTCATTAAGATACTGATTTTCCTTAGATGATTATGGCGGCACTAATTGCATTTGCCAATAGAGTTCCAGTGTGAAGGTGTTCAGCATATTGAGATGACCAATCCACTCCCTGTATCATGTCCACCGTGGCATTGCAGTTTTAATGTGTGCAGTTGGAACAAGTTCCTTCACCCATCATGCATGCATGAAGACTACTATGCTGCACAAAGCTAGATACTTAAATAAAGCTCTGAATGCATGTACACAGTGCAACATCCAAAATTCCTCTTGGTTTGAGTGAAAAAAGAATATAATCACCAAGTCAGGCAACTTTGATAAGGAGAAGTCCCTTTTGTAATTTCAATTACTTGCTTTATCTTTTTGTGATGACAGCTGTGAAAGGGAAGTGCAATTTCCAAGAAAATAAAGCAACTCATTCAGTACTAATGTGTTTTTATTTCTTCATAGCATGCAGTTTGAATTAAGGAATATAAAGACAAGGCTGATGAAAACTGCACACCGTCATGTACACACAATGCACTGCCTTGTCCATGCCAGCCAATCGTGTATATAATCCATAACCACTGCATGTCGCACATAAACATAGACCAAGGAAGGAAGGTTCCTTTTAGCAAAGTTCCACAGAGACATGGCAGAGTCTAGTGCTGTACTGAACAGCTGCTTGATTCTAACACTTGCAATCTCCACCATTATACAGAGAAGAGAGTGTCAAACTTGTGCCCAAGATAAATCTGAACAAAGAAGTTCAGCATGATGATGTTCTGCATCAAACAAGAATGGTGATGTAGTTAACTTCTTCAGCTAGTTGCTGCATACATCATCATAAACATCTCAAGTTCTGCCTGACAGACCTGGGATAGCCTGAGCAGGAGAAAATAAATAATTTGTTATCTGTTGTTACCAAAGTTGGTGAGAATGCAAACTGCATCAAATTAACTAACTATAATGACATCTGCAAGTTGAGAGAAAAGATGTCCCCCACTTCATCAAATATTTTTTACTACATGCACTTGACTTCATACTGAGCACTTATCACTCGAGCTGTAATCATGAGAGCAACTCAGCACTCACCCATCTGATAGACAGTCACACCAGACAAGGTAAGAACAGCTTTGCACATTTTCATAGCTCCTCTCTGTCTTAGCAGTACAACATTCTTATGTTAAAGGCCTGAACCAATGGAAGTTTTCAGGTGGTACATTACCGATAAGTACGCTACTGAGGCTGTAACATTGTACTCCAAGCAATGCAAGCACACACCCTCATGGTGCACTGGCTGTGCATGTCTGGGTGATGATTAAGATGTCTACTCCAACCACTTTCCATGTGTCCCTGATGTGATCATTGCTCTTTGTATAATAGCAATGTGTTACGCTTCACATTTGACACCCTGATATGACAGAATGCAACTGGTCATGTCCATCACATCTGCTGCTACCTGGATTTCTTTGCCCTATTCCTTCCTAGTCTGACAGTTGTGAGATGAAGTGAGTTGGACTTTTAGGGGAGGTTCTTCACAATGTCCTTCCTGTATGCCATTGCCACCCATTCCACAGGTTCTGCACATACCTGTCCACTAGGTCACAAAACACCCAGTCAATGGGAGACGTTACCCTCTCAAAGCAGTTTCACATTCATTACACAATTCATACACACTTGTGTGCCACTACCACTGCACTGGCAAACTAACCACACATTGACCTCAGCCACTTTCAGTGAGGTTCTCACAGGCAGCAAAAGACCTCATTCTGATCATCCAAGCTGCCTGGCCACAGTATTTCACAGCAGGATGATGCAGACAAGCCAGGAGATACTGCTGTGACGTCAACTGATCAGGACAGTCTAAATGCGAAGACCACAAGAAGACTGCATCAGGCCTTGGGTTTCAGTTTTCTGTTGAGAGTTGCTCGTCTCTGAGCAGCTGCATTTTCATCAGCCTGGCGCTTTGCGTGCTTGGCTCCCACCATCTCCCCCACCAGGTGTGACACCCGCTTCTGTGGACAGGAAACAATTGCCTCAGTGAAAACCCCCTGTGGGTTAGGGGTAAGAATTGACCCATCGTGTCTCCATACCTGATTCGTAAGAGGCGAATAACTAGGGACACCATGACTAGATTTACGTTTACTCTAAACTGTTCGTGATTTTCGTGCTTAATGGCCTTACATAGCCTACAAAGGTTGATAGGCCATAAAACACTATCCATCCATCCATCCATCCAGCCTTAGTGAAATAGTGGAATCCTGAGTGGAGACGAGAGATGGAGTCAATTTAAAACGGCGTTCTTATGTGATAGCTCTCGGCGCATTCCTGTACAACATAGCCCTGATCAACTGGCTGCAGTCAGTTTTATTAATGTACCAACTGCACTCCCTAGGGGCTAACACCCCGGATAAAGTAGAATGTGCCACAGTTTTCTCCCTTGGGCTACTCCTACAGATGCACCATCTTTCTCCTTGGGAAATAGTAGGGCTGCGAGTACAACATCTTGCTCAAGGAAAATGATCATCGTGAAGGCACTGAGAAAAGCATTAGTATCTAAAAGCAGTGCATGCAAAACTATCTTTCTATTGAAACTGCTGGTTCATTTTGCTCTTTTCTTCACTGTACTTTCAGAAAATGCTCCAAATACATCATTGGACTCCTCCTGATTTTACTACCCCTATGCTCACCCCTCTCTTTCATAGTATGGAGGATGCATAGATATGTTTGGAGATGGACACACACACACACACACACACACATATGCATACCAATGGATGAACTGATAGACAGATGGATGAACAGAAGCAGTCAGGACGGACAGACGGACGGACGGACAGGATAAGACAGATGGACAGACAGACTGACACTGACAGGATAGGACAGATGTGCAGATAGATGAGGTACAACAGATAGAGAAAAAGACTCACTGCAAGCTGAATTCGTTCATCACGACGTTTCTTCTGTCCTTTGTTTAGTGGTGTTGGCCTGCCATCTGAATGGTAAGAGATATGCATGTTATTTTCCACAATGACAACCTTTGCTTTCAATTTAAGTAACAAGTCTCAGCTGTTATATCCTCTTCTAAAAAAATATCGAAAAACATTCATAAATATCATAGCTTTATCTTGACAGCAATTCCGCTTATGAAGGGAAAAGTCCAACATACTTTAAATTCACACACTCAGTCTACTAAACAGCTAACATTCTAATATAAAAACCGCTGGCGCTGAACCTCCAGGTTTTGGCATTAAAAACCCCCCAATACAGCTGCGAGGGCCTTCAGTAAACCTAGAGGGAAAAAAAATCGAATACAGGACGTTTCGTACCCTAGTCGTTGTGCACCTCATTTAGTCGATTCGTACCTTTTCTACTCTAACCCTAACCCTAACTCTAACCGGTTAGGGTACGAAACGACTAGGTACAAAACATCCAGGATACAAACGACCCGCATCGTAAAAAATCTTTCTTTCTCCTTCACCAATGTTCTCCAAATTCACCCTTCTCAAAAATCTCCTCGCAAATGATGTCACGTTATTCCACGTCATATGATGACGTCACACATTTTGCAAATGGAGTCTGTTGTATCGTTTTCATTGCAACACCAAAATGTAAAAAAGTCACTTTCTTTTCAAACCTTGATTCTGAAAATTTGATAATATTGAATCGGACCTAACTTCCAGTCAGTGTGCAAAATCTCAAGGAAATCCGTCCAGTAGTTTTTGAGATATAGGCTGTCAAGTCGGGACAGACACACACACACACACACAGACAGACAGACAGACAGATAACGTCTGTAGGACCTCCAGTAAACCTGGAGGGATAAAACACACTCAAGTTGAAAATATCCCCATAGAAATGCATGTTAACATACACAAGTCACATCCTATTCTGAGTGTCTGTCCATCTGTCTGTCTATCCATCCGTCATGTTTGTGTCTGTCTGTCTGCCTGTCTAGGTGTCTGCCTGTCTAGGTGTCTGTCTGGGTTTCCATCTGTCTGTCTAGGCATGTGTGTCTGGGTGAGTGGGTGGGTCTGTCCGTCCGTCTTTCTGTCTGTCTGTCTGCTCTCATCTTCAGGCTCTTGGAAACACATGCAGGTATACAAATGTGAACACCTACACACATGTAAGCACTCATACACACATGTAAGCACTAATACACACATGTAAGCACTCACACACATGTAAGCACTCATACACACATGTAAGCGCTCATACACACATGTAAGCGCTCATACACACATGTAAGCACTCATACACACATGTAAGCACTCATACACATGTGTAAGCACTCATACACACATGCATGCACAAGACGGGTTTACCTACCAAGGAAGGTGTAGTCAGGGAGATCAGTGAGAGGACCATAGCGAGATTTGTTTTCAGCCATACCATTTCTGAAAACCACATACCACATGGTCATTTCCAATGAGTTCAGTTTCATCATTGTGCACACAAAACACATCTTATTAGCAGCAAAAATGAAATATAGAGAACAGAAAACAGCCTGTAACTGTGCTTGGAGGTTGGTCTTACACAGAGCAAATGAGACAGATGGGGACAGTTGGAAAGGTTGCTCCAAGTCGTTAGGTAGTTAGCATGCCAACGGGATGTCAAGCTGCAGTCTGTCACAAGAGCGGACAATAGATCGATGCAAGGTAAGCGTAAGGATCAAGATTAGTGTTGTGTGTTCGGAAGGCCATCATGATTATGCTCCAATTACAGCAACCCGGCCAATCAACTCACTTTCTTCGCCATCCCATCATGTCCTCCTTGCCTGTCCATAGGTCGACGGAAGCCACAGCGCTGGTGTGCAGCTCCGGTCGTCGTGGCAGACAGCTCGCCAACGTCCCTATCAACACAAAACATTGAAGTTCAGCGAGGTAACGTGCGTAAACTTCCAGAGTAGCAGCTACTGAGAAAGGCGATGTTGAACAGGTAACAAGAAACGTAACTTTTCTCCCATCTCTCCCGCCCCTGGGATTGAACCACGGCACAGCGCCTCGCTGCAAAGCCCAACGCCTTAGCATGCTGGACCATCTACACCTCCAACAAGAAATGAACGCACAAAGTATGCATGCCAGGGCCGGATCTAGGGGGGGTGCTGGGGGTGCTCGAGCACCCCCCCCCCCAAAAAAAAAAAAAAAAAAAAAAAAACCTCCGTGGCAGCCGGGAGTTGGGGGAAGGAGGGGGGGGGGGGGGGGGGGTGGTTGCTCAAATATGTTGATCTACTTCCCACCTCATCGGATATCGGCACACTTTGCTTGGTAGCAGAGACAGTATAGTTAGTAAAAAGCTTGGGAAGGAGGGGGGGGGCTAAAAGATGCTGGGCCCAGATGCTGTACTACTCTCCACTTGGTATAAGCACACTCTACTTGGCAGCCAAGGTAGCTGGGGAGGGAGGGGGGGGGGGGTGCTGCTATAATTAAGATGCCTTCCTTTTGCTACTCGCACAGACAAATCAAACCCGGGCAGAGACAGGAAGAATCTGTGACCAAACAAAAACTCTTGGAAATGACCGCACTGCCAGATTGCACAGATTTGCACCATTTTTCTCAAAATTTTCCGGGGGGGCATGCCCCCGGACCCCCCTAGAGGGGCGTGCCTGCTTCGCAGGCACGCACTCGTGGCTTCGCCACTTCGATGAGAAGACCCTAAAACAATTTTAAGCACCCCCCCTCAAAAAACTTTGATCCGGCCCTGCATGCCCATGGTGTATGTAATATCAATAAGCACTCAGTGCTTTTACGTGAAAAAATCGGTTGTGTGATAGCAGGCTGCAGCAATACAAATCAGGAGCACCCAAAGAGTACGTTTGAGAAAACGGATAACGCTCCACTCCAGCAAAGATTGACTCCAGTCCAGTGAATGAGTGATGGCAGTGACTGAAGCCGTGAAGGTCAAAGTCAAACAGGAGTTTGGCCACAGAGGGGATTGTCGAGTGATATTGGGAAATAATGAGAACAAAACCCTAATGGAAATACGACTGGACAAAGATCAAGACGAATTTCTCAAAGTGCAAGTCAATGACAATAACTGTTTCTCGTACTTACACGCTCGTACAACACACTGTCTGCAAGCCATGTTGGAGCACTATCAACTTCCGTTGTTAAGAGTTATCTCCTCTTCAAATGGTAGAGGAGAGAGAGAGAGAGAGAGAGAGAGAGAGAGAGAGAGTCTCCATTTTTGTAGGATCTTGTCTGTTTTCTTAGATGAATTTTTTTTTAAATTATGTCGGAATAAACTTTCTGCGACATCCTGTAAATAGGAAAAGTCCATTGAGGAATGTAATCAAGATGCACCAAGTCGGATAGATGCTCTGCGTAATCATTTGGATAAAGTAAAGTTTCAGTTGCATCAAGAAACTGGAAAGTCGGCAACTTCTTTGATCTCGGACACTACCTCAAACAACAATGCATTCTGGGATTCCATGACGTCGGGAATTGTCCAAGATGGCGCCGATTTCTGGCGCTCACAGCCTGGTCCCGTGGCATTCTCTGCTTGGGTGTCCGTAATGGAGACTTACGTGCGGCAGTGGAGGTGGGAGGCAGCCCTTGGGCCTCTTAACATCTCAAACTAATCGGAATCGGGTGTGATGGACAGGGGTCGACAACTCTTTGACGCGTGCGAGCACGGCGACGTCGAGACTCTGCAGGCTACGTTGGATCAAGGCGTCAGTGTCGATGCCACCGACGACGATGATAACACGGCTCTGCAGTATGCAGCTGCTAACGGTCAGGACCACGTTGTACGCCTGCTCATCATGCGTGGCGCGGCCCTGGACAGACCCAACAAATACGGATGGACGCCGCTGATGCAGGCATGCCGTTACGGGCACGTAGGGGTGGTCGCATCGCTCTTGCAACATCAAGCTGACGTCGCAGCATCCAACAGGTATGGAGCCACTGCATTGACAGTGGCAGCGCGTGGTGGACACGTGCAGACGGTGAAGCTGCTGCTGGAGGCTGGAGTCGAGGTGGAAGGTGCACCGAATTCGGTGTGTGAGTTCTCCCCACTTATGGCTGCTGCCCTTCATGGCCACGATGCTGTTTTACGTTTACTGCTCGACCGAAGCAACGTCAACGCGCACACACCTGCTACAAGCCTCACCCCGCTCATGCTGGCTGCTCTCAATGGACACATGACCACCGCCCAAATCCTCATAGAGCGCGGCGGTGATCCAAACCTGACCAACGTGGACGGCAAGACGGCGCTTGAGATCGCCATGATCCGCGGCAAGAGAGAAGTTCGAGGCTACTTGGAAAGGAAAACTACAAACAAACCAAAGATTTGTGAGTAACTTTCCTTATTGCAATCATAGTACGTTGCATTAGCAAATTCAATGCAACGATTTTTGAAGTTATGATGTTTTCTTGGACTAGAGCAGCCAACGATCCTCATTAATGTGTTTACATCATAATGTGAAGGAAAAGAGAAGATGGGTATTTATGTCATACTGTCTGTTCATTTGTTCAATCAAAAGTGTAAGTAGCTAGTTAATGTATGAGTCGTTGTTTGATGTTATGGCACTTTCCTTGCAGTTAGTTAATGAGCAGCAGGTGATGTGTTAATGCAGCAGAGGTTTTGCATCCTTGGGCAAGATGCTTGACTAACACTGTTTCTCTCTCACCAGATGTAAAACAAGGTAGCTGCTAGCAGTACAGCTGTGCAATAATCTGAATAAGTATTGTTGGAGCAGTAAGCCACCATCAAGTTGAAATGCTCTCCAGAAATGGAGCTGATGCTTCCAGCTGATGTGATAGGCTGTAAGTATGTCTTTGGCAGGCAGTAGCAGAGAACCAGTTCGCTGGCCCAGTAACCAGGGGTATAGTGTCCTGGGATCATAAAACTGCTTGTAGGTGAAGATTTTAAAACAAAAAACCACAGGTTTACAGTAATATTTAATTGTGTAGAGGCTGAAGTTCAGAGAAGGTAGGTGCTGTTGCACAAAATAGTTTTATCAAGACAGTTGTTGTCAGCACATTTTTAGGTGCGGGTGATTTGTTTAAACACTTTGAATACCATTTGATGTTCTTCTTGCAGCCCCAGAAGACATCAAACCAGACATCATCAATGCTGCTCGACAAGGTAAAACTGCTTTGCTACTAACACTCCTAGAATCCTAGAACCCTTTGAAGTGTGCAATGTCCAGTTTGTGCTCAGCAGGGAATAGTCAGGGAAAAAATCGTGATCACAGACAGTGATCGAAGCCATTTTAGTAAACTAGAGATTTCGCCTACCGGCAAAGTATCTCTAGCACCGTTGACATCACGTGATGGAAGGTTTTCGGCCCATTTATGCAAACAGAGGTCACACGAGAGGCTTGTGGGATAGCTGATGTGCTCCCTGATATACGCCGTTAAAGTAGTTCTAAGACTATTTCACACAAAACTCTTAACTTACTCTTGTTGAGACAACAAACAAGCGTTTATTCAATACAATAAAATGTTTGTGTTGAAATGGAAACAAGTTTTGACATCTGAATGATTTCTGTAAAAAGTGGAGAGAAAAATAGTATCAGAACGAACTATTTTTGGTGCAAGGCTGTAATGCGAAAGGTCAAGCCTATTGCGCATTCATTGCAAACTGTGCCAGAGTTTACAGAATGGATCGAAGCATGATTCTGACTGAGTGCTCTACCACTAGGCTGCTGATGTCAGTCATTCATTCTAATTCTAAGGCTCTTTAAAAAGACAGATGATGTGTACATTCTTCAATTATTCTCTTTGAGTTTGAACTATTAAAAATGGATGCTGTTCTTTTTTCTTTTTCTTTTTAAGAAAATTTGTGAAGGTATAATTTTCCAATGTGGCGCTGTATTTTTTCAGGTGACTTACGAAGACAATTCTTTTCCCCCTGCATTATATTGTTGACTTTTGTATCTTCAAGAATAAAGGAAACATTGTTCCAAGTCATTGTCATGGTTTCACACTTCTTCAGGTGACCTGCGAAGGGTGCGAGAGATAATTGATGCTGACCCAACTCAGGTGGATGCCAGTTCCCCAGAAGACGGGGCAACGCCGCTGATGTTTGCTGCCATGACAGGACGCCTGGACATCGCAGAGCTTCTGGTGGAACGAGGCTGTGACATCAACAAACAAGACACCATCAGTGGCTGGACAGCTCTGATGCAGGCCACATACCATGGGTGGGTTACCTCCCTTCCTAAGTGAGTGGGAGAAAAGTGTGGTTTCAGGCAACTTTTCCCTTCCTTGTCTCTCTCTCCCATGAAATGTCTTCGTTGCATCATCAGCAAGGGTGAAAAAATGTCTATCATAGGATATATTTTGTAATGTATTGAAATGTATTTCATTTTTCTAGATACAAAGATTTATTTCTTTGCAGTTTCAATTTTATGCAGATATGCATTCACTGGTTGTATTATGTGTTGATTTGAAATATTTTTATTTAAATCTGCCTTTGTATGTATTAGGTTTTCAAAATCCAAATTTGGATGCTTTGCACCTTGTTCTATCTTTGACGGTAACTACTAAGTTTGGTTAAAGTAGCTATCGTACTATGTGGCTTACATCTTTATCCCAACATCCCCAGACTTATCCTAATTCTGTAGTGGGCCTTTTTCTCAATGTTTTTTTTGTGTTTTTTTTTCAGGAAGAAGATAGTTGCGATGTTTCTGCTCAACTGCGGAGCTGATGTCACTGTGCAGGCAAAGAATGGATGCACGGCTTTTGACATGGCTTCTCTCATAGGTGAGACTTCAGGGTTTTCCTGAAATAATGCGAGATGAAGATGGAAGATGAATGGCACCCAGAGGTCTGCCATCTGTGGGGTGCAGAAAAAGAAAGTATGGTGACCTGTTTAACATACAGAGCCGAAACCATGCAATGGGACAGGCAGGAAAAATATAGGACCACAGGCGGGGACTGAACCCACGACCTTTCGGTTAGCGCCCAAAATGCTCTACCAGCTGAGCTACCATAGTCCGAGTTGTCTTTTCCTGTCTACACTGCCCGGTATCAGCGGCTGCTGTCTCGGTCTTATGTGCCCGGATGACCCGAATCCCAATATTTAGTTTTGCTAGTCTTTCCCAGCTGTTATAGGTCTTTCCCGAGTCACCCAGTCTATCCTGAGAGTAATGAAGTTTAACATATAGAGCCGAAGCCCTGCAATGGGACAGACAGGAAAAATAGACAGAAAACGAAAACAAGAAAGTCAAGTATTATTCCATAAAGTGATGCTTCGAAATGAAAATGGAGGTTGTTATACAAATCAGACAGAAATGTCCCTGTCATACTGACTTTGTGTGGGTCTTGCAGACCTGTTTACTCTCCCGATTTTAGCGGGAGACTCCCGATTTCAGACCCTATTTCCCGACCTCCCGCTAGCTTTGTAAATCTCCCAATTTTTTTTCTCACCGATCTCCCGAAAAAGAAAAATTTTGAAAGGTTTATTTCGTTTCCGAAGCGTTTACATGACGATCCGAACTTTCTACTACGCCACTGAAGGTCGTTCTGCCGATCTGCAGTACAATTTGTTTGATTTGTTGAGTCAGGCTTTGTCCAATCGAGAGCCAGTTTACAATCTGGAATAGCCGCCATTTTGCTTGACCGATCCGAATGATGGCGTCGATTGAAAAGTCAATGAGAAAGAATCGCGGAACCGATTCTGAATCCGACAGTGAGTGTACTGACACAGAGGATGAGAAAAGAAAGTCCACTGATGTCAGAAGCAGAAAGAGAGTAAAGTACAACGCAAAGTGGAAGGCTGAGTGAAAATCCGAATTCCCGGCATGAGTGAAAATCCGAATTCCCGGCATTTCGCCCATCGTCTAAATTGCAATCACGCGGGTTTTGCACGTTCTGCAAAAAAGACATCAACGTGAGCCACGGAGGCAAGAATGAGAGAGAGAGAGAGAGAGAGAGAGAGAGAGAGAGAGAGAGAGAGAGAGAGAGAGAGAGAGAGAGAGCGAGAGAGAGAGAACTTGTGCGCGCACGAGAGAGAGAACTTGCGCGCGCGAGAGAGCGCGCGAGAGAAAGAGCGCGCGCGTGCGAGAGAGAGAGAGAGCGAGCAAGCGAGAGAGAGACAGCGCGCACGCGGAAGAGAGAGAATTTGACTTTTTGCCTCCCTGATCAGAGATGGGACTTATTGGCGTTTCAGCTGATTTCTGAGTTTTTTATTCCACTTTCAGCTGATTTGTATTCAATTGTTATGAAGTTTGTGACCTGGGATGGTACACATATCTAAAAATAAAAATCTCCCGCTTTTTATTGAAATCTCCCGATTTTTGAGTCGCCATCTCCCTATTTTGCACAACTTAAGGTAAACAGGTCTGGTCTTGAGATGAGAAACCCCACTGCACAAATCTTTACAGTATGATACTGATTATGAAAATATACTAACAATGGGCAGCCATCTCTAATCCACCATGATGCTGCAGTGAATTCTTCAGTAAGTAGGTACTGCCAGTGAGACTCAGTCTGACTGTAAACATCAGGAACACTGGTGAAAGAGGAAGATCGTTTGTCTTGGGGAAGACAGGAGAACTACATGACCCCTGTAACAGACTAAATCTAAGTTTACCATACATTAACTACTGCATGGGCAGTCGAGACAACACTCTGTTTTACATGCCTGAGTTGAAGCCACTCAAAACTCAACATGCCCCATTCCCCACCCCACCCCCTTTCCCCCTCCCCCACTCCCACTCCCACCCTCACCCTCATGAGCTGAACTTCTGGCTTTTGCTTGTTGGGCCTACTGCATTGGCTCAGTGGAGATTCTAGCTTCATTGTGTTGTGAGATGGCAATACTTTAGCGTGACCATGGACGTGACATTGCTGTCTGCAGTACTTTAGTGTGACTATGGACTTGACATTGCTGTCTGCAGTACTTCAGCATGACTATGGACGTGACATTGCTGTCTGCAGTACTTTAGTGTGACTATGGACGTGACATTGCTGTCTGCAGTACTTTAGCGTGACCATGGACGTGACATTGCTGTCTGCAGTACTTTAGTGTGACTATGGACGTGACATTGCTGTCTGCAGTACTTTAGCGTGACCATGGACCTGACATTGCTGTCTGCAGTACTTTAGCGTGACCATGGACGTGACATTGCTGTCTGCAGTACTTTAGTGTGACTATGGACGTGACATTGCTGTCTGCAGTACTTTAGTGTGACCATGGACGTGACATTGCTGTCTGCAGTACTTTAGCATGACCATGGACGTGACATTGCTGTCTGCAGTACTTTAGTGTGACCATGGACGTGACATTGCTGTCTGCAGTACTTTAGTGTGACCATGGACGTGACATTGCTGTCTGCAGTACTTTAGCGTGACCATGGACCTGACATTGCTGTCTGCAGTACTTTAGTGTGACCATGGACGTGACATTGCTGTCTGCAGTACTTTAGCGTGACCATGGACCTGACATTGCTGTCTGCAGTACTTTAGCGTGACCATGGACGTGACATTGCTGTCTGCAGTACTTTAGCGTGACCATGGACGTGACATTGCTGTCTGCAGTACTTTAGTGTGACCATGGACGTGACATTGCTGTCTGCAGTACTTTAGTGTGACTATGGACGTGACATTGCTGTCTGCAGTACTTTAGTGTGACTATGGACGTGACATTGCTGTCTGCAGTACTTTACCGTGACTATGGACGTGACATTGCTGTAG